>CAAKHD010009009.1:64727-100183 GCA_901007705.1 Fistularia tabacaria | reverse complement strand
CACATCTCCATCTTTCTTTGAAAAACTGAGGTCAATTTCAGGTCCTTTAACCTTTGGCATTGTAATTCCAAACTTTGGTAGTTTAAACTTGCTTCCTTTGCCTTCATGATCATCTCTTGTAATTGTCATATCGATTGATGGGTGCTCAGTGTCAATGGTGGGTGCTGCAATGTTAACTGAAAGGACCTCTTCTGGAATTTCAACATCAAGTCCTTTAATTTTTCCTTCTTTGTCCACTTCAGGTAGTTCTGCAGTTGCGCTTGGACTTCCTACTCCAAATTTTGGCAACTTGAATGTTGGCATCTTAAATTTTGATGGTGATCCTTCTTTATCCTTTGTAACAACTTTGATATCAGGAGCTTCCATTTCAACTTCAAGAGAAGGGGCTTCGAGTTCAACATCAGGGAGTTGGACCTCCACTTTGGTTTCCGGCAGCGACACATCTCCATCTTTCTTTGAAAAACTGAGGTCAATTTCAGGTCCTTTAACCTTTGGCATTGTAATTCCAAACTTTGGCAGTTTAAACTTGATTCCCTTACCATCATGTTCATCTCCTGTCATTGTCTCAGTGTCAATGGTGGGTGCTGCAATGTTAACTGAAAGGCTCCCTTCTGGAATCTTAACATCAACTCCTTTGATTTCTCCTTCTTTGTCCACGTCAGGTAGTTCTGCAGTTGCGCTTGGAATTTCAACTCCAATTTTTGGCAACTTGAATGTTGGCATCTTAAATTTTGATGGTGATCCTTCTTTATCCTTTGTAACAACTTTGGTATCAGGAACTTCCATTTCAACTTCAAGAGAAGGTGCTTCGAGTTCAACATCAGGGAGTTGGACCTCCGCTTTGGTTTCCGGCAGCGACACATCTCCATCTTTCTTTGAAAAACTGAGGTCAATTTCAGGTCCTTTAACCTTTGGCATTGTAATTCCAAACTTCGGTAGTTTAAACTTACGTCCTTTGCCTTCATGATCATCTCCTGTAATTGTCATATCAATTGAGGGTTGGTCAGCATCAGTGGTGGGTGCTGCAATGTTAACTGAAAGGACCTCTTCTGGAATTTCAACATCAACTCCTTTAATTTTTCCTTCTTTGTCCACTTCAGGTACTTCTGCAGTTGCGCTTGGAACTCCTACTCCAAATTTTGGCAACTTGAATGTTGGCATCTTAAATTTTGATGGTGATCCTTCTTTATCCTTTGTAACAACTTTGATATCAGGAACTTCCATTTCAACTTCAAGCGAAGGTGCTTCGAGTTCAACATCAGGGAGTTGGACCTCAGCTTTGGTTTCTGGCAGTGACACATCTCCATCTTTCTTTGAAAAACCGAGGTCAATTTCAGGCCCTTTCACTTTTGGCATAGTAATTCCAAATTTTGGTAGTTTAAACTTGCTTCCTTTTCCTTCATGATCATCTCCTGTAATTGTCATATCGATTGATGGGTGCTCAGTGTCAATGGTGGGTGCTGCATTCCTCTGACCATCTATTTTTAACTCACCATCTTGTTGCTTAAGCTTAGCTTCAGGCTGTAAAACCTCCAAATTCCCTTCTGGAATGAAGACATCATCACCTGGGAGATTGACATCCACTTTGGACTCTTTTGAAGTTTGTTTTGAAAATGAGAATTTTGGTAATGAAAATCTTGGCTTCCTTAGTTTGGCATCCAGATCTGTTGAAGATCCTTCTGCTACGATGCTGGAGGATTCTTTGATGTCGATATCGGGAAGACTTATGTCTGCTTTGACCTCTGGTAATACGACATCATCAACTTTGGGGACAAGAAGATTGACTTCAGGGTCAATGGTTTTGGGACCTCCCCTTGAAAATGAAAACTTTGGCATTGTCCAGCTTGACTTTTTCAGTTTGGCCTCAGCCTCTGTCATTGGTATCTGTGGTTCTGAAACTGAATCAATGTGATCTTTAATTTCAACGTCAGCAAGTTTAATTTGAGCTTTGATTTCTGGTGATTTGGCACCTTTGCCATCTACTGAAATGCTTGTGTCAAAATCATGAACTTCCCCATGGACTTTAGGGGCAGCTGCTCCAAATTTGGGCATTTTGAATGTCGGCAACTTAAACTTGGATGGAGATCCTTCAACTATACTTGTAGTTACTTCAATTCCAGGAGATGTAATTTCCACTTTAGTAGAACCGTCTTTTACTTCAACATCAGGAAGTTCACCTTCAAGTGTGGCTTTTGGTAGTTTCGAATCCCCATCTTTCTTTGATAAACTTAAATCGATGTGTGGCCCTTTCACTTCAGATGCAGAGAAGCCGAGACCAGGCAGCTTAAATTTGCCGCCATTTGCTTCATTATCATCTCCTGTAATTGTCATGTCTATTGATGGGTGGTCAGCATCAATGGTAGGTGCTGCAAGTCTAACTGAATGGATCCCCTCAAGAATTTCAATGTCAGCTCCATCTACTTTTTCATCTTTGTCCACTTCAGGTAGCTCTGCAGTTGTGCTTGGAACATCAACTCCAATTTTTGGTAATTTGAATGTCGGCATCTTAAATTTTGATGGTGATCGTTCCGTATCCTTTTTAACAATTTTGATCTCAGGAGCTTCCATTTCAACTTCAAGCGAAGGTGCTTCAAGTTCAACATCAGGGAGTTGGACCTCAGATTTAGTTTCTGGCTGAGTCACATAGCTATCTTTCTTTGAAAAACTGAGGTCAATTTCAGGTCCTTTTACCTTTGGCATGGATATTCCAAACTTTGGCATTTTGAATTTTCTTCCTTTTTCTTCAGTTTCAACTTCAGTATGTAATGACTTCAACTCTAGCTTTGGTATATCAATATCTTCCTCTTGGATCCAAGCTTTTGCTTTACCAAGACTTATACCAGTTAGTTCCGCTTCAGTCTCATGAACCTTAATTTGCTGCTCATTTTTTACCATTTCATTTTCAGCCCCTGGAATTGAAACCTCCATTTCAGCTTCTGAAAGTTTGACATCAGCGTGAGCTTCTTTTCTCAATAAACTCAAATCAATTTCAGGTCCTTTTAGTTTTGGCAGTGTGATGTCAAACTTGAACTTCTCTCCATCAATGTCTGCTTCAATGTCATGTGGTTTAGTTTCCACATCAATTTTAGTTTCAGCCTTTGGTGATGTCACAACCATGTCTTTCCTTGACAGGTTTATGTCAGCTTTTGGTCCTTTAACCTTTGGCATGGAGAAACCAAAGTGGGGCATTTTGAACTTGCCTTCCTTTCCATCATGGTCACTTCCTGTACATTTCCTATCTACATCAATGCTGGGTGTGGTGATGTTAACTGAATCCTCTTCTGATATATTAATATCAGCATTATCGACTTGGATGTTATTGTCCATGTCAGACACCTCGACAGAGACATTTGCACTGCCACTACCAAATTTTGGTAATTTGAATGATGGAATCTTAAATTTTGATGTAGACCCATCTGTACCTTTGGCAGAAATGTTTGCATCTGGAGATGTAATAATCATTTTAGAGGTTGATTCAAGTATAATGTCAGGATTCTCCACTTCATATTTTGCCTCAGGTTGTGAAATATCTGTATCTTTCTCTGATAAGCCAAAATGAATTTCATGTCCTTTTACCCTTGGTATTGACATTCCCAATTTTGGCATTTTAAATTTACTTCCTTTGACATCAATTTCAACTTCAGTATGACTAGGTTTTATTTCTAATTCCGTGATAATGTCTTTGTTTTTCTCTGGAATAGATCGATCTGCCTTACCAAGATCAATTTCTAGATTAGAGGCTTCTGGGAGGCTTGCCTTAGCTTTTACCACCTTTTTTGATGAACTCAAATCAACTTCAGGCCCTTTAACTTTTGGCATTGTTATTCCAAAATCAGGGATTTTAAACTTGCCTCTTTGGCCATCTATTTCACCTTCTACCTTCGGTGGTTTGACTTCCATTTCAAGAGTTTTAACCTCCATCTTTTGTTCAGGAACACAAACATCAAGGTCTCCTATCGTAATGTCAATATCACTGGCTTCCGTGGGTTTAGTTCCAGCTTTTGGCAGTGATATATCAATGTCTTTTCTGGAAATGCTTAAATCAAATTCTGGCCCTTTAATTTTTGGCATTTTAATACCAAACTTAGGCATCTTAAATTTGCTTACTTGCCCTTCACTGTGCTGTGATTTGATTTCTGATTGGAGTGTTTCATCTTCCAGCTTTTGATTTGTGATGGAAACATTGTAACTTTCAGGAGTAGCATCGATGCCAGGGGCATCTTGAAGTTTGACCTCAGCTTTAGCCTCTGGTAGTGTAATATCTATTCCTTTCTTTGATGCGCTCAGGTCAAATTCAGGCCCTTTTAATTTTGGCATTTTGATATCGAATTTTGGCATCTTAAATTTGCTTCCTTGTCCCTCAGTCACAACTGTACTCTGTATTGATTTGATTCCATCTATAGGTGTTTTGACATCCAATTTTTGCTCTGGAATAGAAACATCTACTCTTCTAAGAGTGACATCAATATCAGGAGCACTTGCATCAGCTTTAGCTTCTGGAAGTTTAATGTCTAGATCTTTGTTGGAGTACAGATCAAAATCAGGTCCTTTGACTTTTGGCATTGTGATTCCCAGCTTAGGCATTTTAAACTTGCTCTTTTGTCCATCAAATTCACTTTCAGTCTGCAGAGTTTTAATTTCCAGTTGATAATCTTTCACCTCCATCTGTTTTTGCTCTGGAAAAGAAATTTCTGCTTGTCCAACTGTGACATCAATCTCACAACTTTCTGGGATTTTGCTTTTGACTTCAGCCTCAGACAGTGTGACATCGTCTCCTTTCTTTGATAAGCTTAAATCTAATTCAGGCCCTTTTATGTTTGGCATTTTGATTCCAAATTTCGGAACCTTGAACTCTCCTCCTTGTCCATCATTTTCACATGTACTCTGTAATGGTTTGATTTCAACATCATGGGACTCTGCTAGTGAAATATTTATGCTCTTTGATGAGCTTAAATCAAATTCAGGACCTTTTGCCTTTGACACTGCTATCCCGAGCATTGGCATCTTAAACTTGATCTTTTGATCTTCAGTTTCACTTACAGTCTGCAGAGGTTTAATTTCTGCATGAAGTTTTTTCACCTCCATCTGTTGCTCAGTAATAGAAGATTCAATGCCTCCCAAAGTGAAATCAGCCTCAGGAGATTGTGGGAGATTGATGTCAGCTTCTTCCTTGGGTACTATGCCTTCTACATCTTTCTTTGATAGGCTCAAGTTGAAGTCAGGGCCCTTTATTTTTGGCAATTTAATGGCAAGTGTTGGAATCTTGAATCCTTGCTCAACGGTCCCATCTTTACTCTTCAGAAGATTAATTTCACCTTCAGGTAGTTCAACATCCAGCTTTTGCTCTGGCAGAGAAATATCTCTACCTCCAAGAGTGGTGTTACTGAAAGGAGCAACCTGGGGTTTGATCTCTGTTTTAAGCACTGGCAATGTAATATCTACATCTTTCATTGAACTCAAATCAGTCTTTGGTCCTTTTATTTTTGACATGGAGATGCTATGATATGGAGATTTAACCTTTTCCTCTCCTTCAAACAGTTTTACTTCTGCCCCATCAATGCTTATATTTCTGTCAACATTGCATACATTTACACTGAGATCTGGAGGGACAACACCAAATTTGGCCAATTTTACTATGTGCTCCTTTGTTTCTGTCAACTCACATTTTATCTCTGGAGATGCAATATCACCCTTTGGCTTACAAAAACCTGTGTACATAATGCTTTCATCCTTAGCTGATGAGCTGCTAATTGAATCAATGTATTCAAAGTCATCACTAGAAACTTTAAGGTCGCTTTCAGCCACCACTGCAGACATTCCAACATCTGATATGAATCCTCTGGTGTGTGTCATTTCTTTCCATGTTTCAGCTGTTGACGGCTTTTCTTCCTGCAGGAATATGGTTCGTTCTCCTTTTACTTTACCGTCTTTTTGTTTTGGACAATCGATTCCAAGTTCTGGCACTCTTATGCTGGGTTTTGCTATCCCAAAACTAGGCATGACTGTTTTGGCCTTGTTTGATTTATTATCAGATTTTGGGCTGACTTCAACTGTCAATTCATTCTCCATTTTGATATCCTCATTGTATTCTTTTTTCTCAATTTCTTGTGCCGTAAAAAAGACAGCCTTCTCTGTTCTCTCCTCTCCTGGTATAATAATGTCTTCTCGTTTACTGAAGTCAATTTTTATATCTTTGTCACTTTGTTTTGGCATGAATGTGTCTTCATTCTCAGGTTTCTTTAAACCTATCTTGGTCGCTGTAATAACTTCCTCTGAAAAAAAATCACCTTGTTTGATCTTTGGTAGTTTGACAGAAACCTGAGACATTTCTGGAGAGGTGTTTACATCAAACTTGATGGTGTGTGTCTCATGTTTGATTTTGCTGTCAGCAACTTTAGTAGGAGTTTTAACTGATATTCTTTGTGCATTTGCATCTATTACAGTGATTTCCTCAGGTATTGGCACTCCAGATATGTCGACCTTGGGCAACTTAAATCCAGGCAATTTCGAAACTGCCTCTTTCACACTGTCAACATCAATTGAGAGCTGTACAGTTTCCTGATTTTCTTCGTAGGACCTTGTTATAACAGCTTTAGGCTCTTTAATAGCAGTGGCTATGGCTTTTTTAGACATATCCTCCATACCTGGAATTTCAATGTCTTCACGTTTAGGAAGATGTGTTTTGGAAAGACTGCCTTTTGATAGACGGTCATAAGGGTCTCCTTTGACATCTGTATCACCAGTTCTAAGCTGGCTGATATTTATTGTACTGTCTCTCTGGTTTACATTAACTTCTTGTATAGTTTCCTCAGGAGTAATGTCACTTATACCTATTTTAGGCATTTTAAATATGGGGCCCGCTATCTGATCCTTTTGCTTTGTGTCCTTGCCTTCCTTTATTTTTTCTTCGCCTTTCTTTGGGGAAAGTTGAATAAGTGCATCAGTTCCGTCAAGTTTGACTTCCTTACAGCTAATTACTTGAGAATCATGTAACTGTTGTTCTACCTGTCGTTCTGTGTGCAGCTCAGAACTTGGGACGGAATCTGGTCTATCTGGCATCTCAATACTTGCCCCAAGTGTTTTTAGTCTTTTTGGTGAGGATTTGGCTTTTGCCTCTTTCTTTTGTGATTTGTCCTTCCCCAGAATTCTCATTTTTAATTCAGACCTCTCTTTCTTTTTTTTCTTACCATCAGGGGTCTTGGTCCCAGAGGGGCTCTCTGGACCTCCCAGGGCCACTGTAACGTCTTCTGTTTTTAGGGTGCTATTGATGGAGATGAGCTCTGCCTTGTGTTGAATCGTTAAAGGTTCAGTCAGTCTCAAGTTTGAATTTTCCACTTGTATTTGATCCTCAGCCACATCTACTTTAGGTGTTTCCTCCAAGGGGCTTTCAAGGCATTCAGGTGAAAGCATGTCTGATGTGTCTTGTGTTTGTTGCATGTCGGTGCCGCTGATTGGCCCAGTTGTTGGTATGTCTGTGTCCTGTTCTTCAGATGAGCTTATGCGGCCTCTCTTTGTCAGAGCAGAAAGTTTTAGTTTCTGCCTCTTCTTGCCTTTGAGGGCGTCCTGAGATTTTATCGGTGACTCCGTGTCACTGGTAGTGGGACTCAGCTCAAGCTTTCTCTGCTCGTCAGCCTCTGAGGAGCTGTGAGAACGCGTAAAACGCGACTTCCGTCCTTTGCCAAAAGAGGGGAACTTAGGCCATGAAATGCGATTATCACCTCGCCTCTTTGTTTTTCCTTGTTCCCTCATCTCTGGAGTGAAAGTTTCATCTTCCTGTGGAGCAACAAAAGTGTTAAATGTCACCGTTAGTCTTGACACTAAATGTCACAAAGTGTCTGAGAAGTCACTCAAAGAATAGTTACAGGGATGACGTCAGGTTCGATTGTGGGTTCACTGTCTGTGATGTCTGGTTTCCGTTTTAAACATAGCTTCACTTTGTAAGCTTGAGCATGCTCCAGAATCTGAATGGCATCTTCGTATGAAACATTGTCAAAATAGACTGTGGCACTCAGAACTTGATCACCTATGCACAAAGAAAGTGTAAAGTAAGTGTAAAGCTTACAATGTATTTGTTTAAAGTTGTTAATGTTGATACTTGGGGTGAAATTATTCCATGTGTAGTAGAAATATATTATGTAAAGCATATTGTTTAATATATATCATGGGAGCCATTTATTATTTTCATTAACATGGTAGCTTACCCTCTTTTAGTTTCAAACTTTTGGAGGCTGGCGATTCCGGTACAACTTCCTTAATGAAGATTCCCTCTTTCCCCCCTCCATAAACCAAACCCTCTGCACATCCATCCTTGGCTGTTTTCACTATCACCCCAGATTCAGGGCTAGGAAGCTCCTACCAAATAATTCAGAATTAAAAATGATGATTTGTTTTACCTTATTGGTAAGGTGTCGCACCTCGAGATTCAAAGTTCTTGTACATAGGCAAAGGTAGTGGGGTCTCACCTTCAGTTTGCTCATCTTTGGAGTGGAGCGCTTTTCAAACATAGACCCACACCCAGCTGTTTTACTTTTCTTTTGCTTCCCCCTTTTGTGGTGTGGGTCATGCTCTGCTTCAAACTACAATCAAAATACAGTTACAGTCAGCTTCTGTAAAATGTAAATGCAATGGATAAAATTCATCTCAAGCGTCACGCTTCGCAGGTATTTTTTTGGAATTGGAATCATGTCACGCACCCGCTAACACACTAATCAGATTTCATGACATCATCCCATTTTGGTGTACTTTCCCTAAATATTACTAACATGATGTAACATGATTTAACATGATATAAAGTGCTGAATTATGCTGTTGTAAAATTATGTAATCAACAAAAATCTCATTCCATGAATTCCATTTTGGTAAAAAATAAGTAATTGGCACGATACACATCAACTCAAAATGAAACTACATTAAATCGAACTGTGTATCATGAGGGAACTGAAGGGAAACCAGACATACATTGAGATTAAAATATTAATGACTGCTGACTAAACACAACAAATTGAGTTATTTGCCTGAACGAATTACTCTAGCGATTAAGCACTTCATCAACCGTCATGAAAATGACCTCAAAGAAATTAGAGGATAATAACTCCGATGTCCAATCTGCACTGACAGTTGATGAGACAAAAAAGAGATTGGGCTTATTTAGACCTAAGATCGAGTTAATATTTACAAAGACCAAGTAGGTCTTTACTCTTCAGTCCCTATGGCAAAATGCTGAATCTGATAAAAGACTTTGACCAAAACCATGACTACTTGATAAAAGTTGTGTTTACATACCTTTGGTGGTTTAGCATCAGTATTTTAATACATAATGCTTAAGTTCAGGTAAGGTTTTGAAACACTGATGTCAAAGTCATGTTTAAAGTCTTTTGTAGCTTTTATTGGATCAGAGTGTCAGTGTTATCAAATTTAATTCTCAACCCACGTATAAATATATGGAATATGTACTGATATAGCAGTAGTAGGATATAAGTCTGAATAAAACCTTACATAATAATATATTTTTGTCATTAAAAGCTGAATCTTCATACAGCTTCAGCTTTTTGAGCCAAAGATGCATTTAAGCCTCTTTCAGTTCAAAGCTAATTTCAGTTGACTTACTGACTTCCCTAGGATGCACTTAACATAACCAGATTAGAGTCTTATATCTGGTTTTGAGATTTCATGGAAACCAAAGTCACAATTTCATCAACTGTAGGGAGGAATACAATGGAGGCCTAGAAGTAGACCAAAGAAGAGATTTATGGATGACGTGAAAGAGTGCATGAAGTGACTTCGTGAGAGAGAGGAGGATGCAGAGAATAGGGTTGCAGTAGATAGAAGCATATGATTTCCTGTGGCGACCCCTTAGGGATGCAACCGTAAGGAAAAAAAGAGGGAGGGAAGAATATAATGCACATAATGAAATGTTCATTTCTGGTTGTGTGCAATTTTTATTCATGTTGTCACTGCTTTAGTGACTTTACCTCCTTTTCACTGTCTGTGTACTTTTCAGTTTCAGGATACTCCTCGACAGGGGACGATCCCTGTGGGCGGGGTCTCTCTCCCTCTGTGAACTGGGATGGCTCCTCACATGTCTAAAAACATATAAGGTCAGTCCAGAGTGTGGATTACATATCACAGCAGATGGGTGAACTAGGACATGATACTGCATTATATAGTTCCAATTACTGTGAATTAGCTGCAGTATGCAAGATATTTTTGTTTTTGTACCTATAAGAAAGAGATGATGATAACAGGAATAACAATCATTTAAGAAAACATATAAAACACAACAAAAATAAACAAAAAGGAAACGAGGAAAGGGGAGGTGGGGAGGGGGATTTTAAACTAGTAAACACATGTAAAGTCATCTGTGGGAAGTTTGTAAGAGGAGTAAAATACTCTGGATAATCCCAGTATTTGCAACTTTTCATGCTCTATAGGGTTAATTGTGTGTTTCTTGTAAAACTACAATTTGTGCATTCTTTTTTCATTTTGCTCAATATCCTCTTTCTCTTCATTGGGTTCAGGACTCCTTTTATGTTTTATTAGACATTTTTTGTGCAATGATTTACCATATTCTTTTTTGTGTCGTGTGTGTGCCTGAGTTCTCCCTACAAAGTGACTAGTTTTTGAACCATACATCCCGTGAACTCTTGCGAACTTCGAGGGAGGAACATAACATAAAAGAAACAATAAGAAGATTCTTAACCAATTGTCTTCTAACTTCTTACAGTCTCTTGCTTTCAGTGTTGAGTCTCGTTCTGCACAAGACCTTGAGAGGCTTGAGGTGTCAGAAGCCCCATCAAGGGATGTCCAACTCTTTACAAAGAGCAGCTGTTTCACAAGCGTTGTCAATGCCTGTGTCGCCATTTCAGCTCCATCGATTCGGGTCTCAGCTTCCCCTAGTCTGTTATTTGTCCTGTGTAGCTCTTGTTTTATCTTTGCAAGTTGCTGTTTCCTGTCTTTTCTGAAGCCTCGCAGCTCGCTCATTTTGCTACGTAGGCTAGCCTCATCTTCCCCATTCTCATTAATGCCGCATGTTGCAAAGCCACTTCAGCTAGCATCCCTTTGCCGGTTCATCAATGTTTCCTGTAGTTGCCATACTTTTTTTACTTTTTGTGTTGACCCTGTTCTTCATCTTGTATAAATACACCCTCTTTGAAATCATCTGTGTAGTTATCAGGGTTATTTTGGAAAACGTCCGGGGCACAAGATTCAAGCTGCCATCTCTACCACAACCCAGGAGCCAACCCGGTCTCAGCCTTTTAATTTACAATTTGCTGCAACCAGGGCTTGATGTTAACACTTGCCAACCCCCCAAATGGCAGGTGATATTTCAGCAGTGGCTGGAAAGACAGCTGCTCCCACTAGCCATTTTGTCAGGTTGTTATTTTCTCAAACAGCATATGAATTCATGAGAATATTGGATCATGAGACAACAAAAGTACAAGTCCCATAAGCACTATTTTCATATTATGTCACGTTGATTATTCAACGAAAAGTCAGATTGAGAATGGCTAGTATATGACCTGAGAGAGAAAAAAATTTACAAACTGGCTTTGATGCAATTGATGATGCATCAATTCCAGGAAAACTGCAGTGAAAATGTGAAGGGCCTCTCTTTTGTGGTTGGGACAAGCAATTTCAAAGTTGAAGCATTCAAGAATTATTAAGTGTCTGTAGGGCATATCCGAGTACTGTGACTAAATGGGCGCAGATAAGTGGTTAACTCCAAAACAGTTTGGCGATGAAGTCTCTGGCCCTCATGAAGTTGGGCGAGCTCAAGCAGATGCAAATGCCGTTTTGATAAATACACGCTGTAGGGAAGAAAGGTTGACCTTTCACCAACTACTACTTGTGGCCAGGGAAAAGCATGAGTGGCTCGTAACTTTGAAAAATCACAAGCCACACTGCCTGGTGAGTAAGGAAGTAAATATCAAGTCCTGACTTGAAGAACTTTAGGATGTGATGCTCCTGCCATTCACATCTTTAAAATAGCCAAAAAATATAAGGTATAATTCGAGGATCACTGTGATGCTGGTGCTAGACACAAACAATCTGTTTTCATCCAAGCAGTTTGTTCAGACACTAGTTCTTTTTTCTACTCCTTTGGAATGTCTTTTTTTTTTGGCCCAGAGCGTTAATCCAGAGACAGACACCAGGACATGTTCGTGCTTAGCTACTCTGTTATTTTGCTCTAAAATCGGGGTAGATGATTATGGCAGGTGAGGATTCTTAATTGAGTAACTGAGCAGGCAATTCTATAGTTATCATATTGTAGTTCACACAACACCATACTTGATCCATGTGACACAGCTTGGCTTAAAACTGTAGGGGTTTTTATTTACTGCAATTTCAACAGACAGCATTTACACATTTTGGATGTTGCTAGTGCTTTCATTTGATGTTCACCAAGAGCTGTTTTTACCTGCTGGCAACGGCACTGTTTACCTCATACTTTAAACACTAATTCACAGTGGAATCAGCTCAGTTAATACTTTCTGAAATGTTCTCTTCCCTCATCTTATCAAGCGCTTATCTCTTGGGAGTGGAGGCCTAATAGCTTAACATTTGGTACATATTTATACATGGACGCATTGTAAACACATTATTAAAAGAGAAGGTACCAGCTCAGTTCAGTCAAATTGATTCAAAGCTATAAAAGTTTTAATATTAATAGATGCATGAAATGTATCATTATAGTGGTTCACAAACTTTTCAACGTGTGTAAATAGGGGAATGTAGTCCAGTGTAAAGCGTATTGAAAATGCAAGGTGATGAAGACACTATATAATTAGAGACCATAAAGTCATAAAAGTAAAACCCCATGTTTTTGAGTTGGTGGCTTTTGTAGACTTTTATATTTTTTAGTTTGTTATAGTGGTGTTTTAGCTGAAACCAACGCATAAGAGCACATGTCCCTGCAGTTAAGGATCAATTAAAGTGTCGAAATGTTGGCACTTGTCATACTCACTGAATCGTCTTCTGTTCCAGGCTCTGGTGCTTGCAGCCGACGACCAGGTCCTGTTCCCACAAACACACACAACATTTACCATTTCTACATTGTTTAGTGTAATACCTGCATATTCTCCGTTAATGTTTGAAATCCAATTCAACATGCAATGGTTTGGGTTAAAAAGGAAACCAAACCACTACATAATGATATGGAATTAATGGGAACATTAGATTAGCTCATTTTGACATATGACATTTCCATCCATCCATCGTCCACCGCTTATCCTGCACTTAGAGTAGCGGGGGATGCTGGAGCCTATCCCAGCTGTCATAGGGCGAGAGGCAGGGTACACCCTGGACTGGTCGCCAGTAAATCGCAGGGCCACATATACTGACAAACAACAGTCACTCACTCATTCGAGGCAATTTGCCCAATTTTTTCCAATTTACCCGCTGCATGTTTTTTGGACTGTGGAAACATGAGGAAAACCAATCCAGACATGGGGAGAACATGCAAACTGCACACAGAAAGGTCCCTTGCCGGAATCAAACCAGGGTCCTTCATGCTGTGAGGCTGAAAAGCGCTAACCACTGCGCCACTCTGCACCGACATATGACATTTTTTCTTTCATACAAAACACACTGCTATTAATTACGAATATAATAATAATTCTGTTATAACATGGCTAAATAAGATATATTTGTGAAAAATCATGTTAAAAATAAAATTATTTTCTCAAATGATTTGCATAGTGTCAGATGGAATAAGGCACCAATCAGTTTATTTCTGTCATTTTAACAAAGAATTTAAACGCTCCAATATGGATTATACTCAGACATGACCGGTTTGATAACATTACATTTTGCATCTACTTAAGAATGTACATTTCCATTTCCATTGCATTGATTTTATTCATTCATTCGTTATCTAGATAGATAAGCTAGATATTGGATAAGCTAGATAGCTTATCCAATGCTCAGAGTTGCAAGGGGGCCAGAGTGATTCTGCTCTGTGATTGACTGAGGACCAGTTCCCAGTCAATCACAGAGCCACATATAGAGACAAACAACCAGACATTCTCTCATTCACATCTCTGGGTAATTAGGATAACTGCTGAACGGTGATACAGCTCTGTAGATGGCTAAAAAAGGGAATACAACTACCTCACTGCAACTTGCACACTCCAAACTTTGCGCATTCCTTTGCAACACAGTTTACTTGGATGCTCATTGTGCCTATCATACTTTTTTTTGTATTATTTGTATATATAGTGCCCTTGTCTATTGTGCAGATTTTATACATATTTTTACTATTATCCTGTTTTGCTGCTATGCTCTTTCTCACTAGAATGGAATGACAATAAAAATCCTTGAATCTGGGTCGCCCATCAAACTACTGCATTTTTTTGGATTGTGGGAGGAAACCAGAGAACCCCGGGGAAACCCACACAGACACAGGGAGAACAAACCCCACACAGAATTAAACCAGGGACCCGATTGCTGTGAGGCGGAAGTGCTAACCACTGCACAACCAAGCAAAATTTTTTACTTTTCTGCTCATTAACTCCATTAAAAGGATCAAGAAATGTACTCCTATCATAAATGTAAAAATACTCCTAAATACAAAAATACTCCTATCATACAAAACCATGGTATTTTTTATGATGTCAAAATGATCTATATCACCGTGCATTAATAACAAAAACAGATGGTGATTTCTATGTACATACCCTTGACAGGTAACCGGTTTCAGAATCTTGTTGATTTATGTTGTCAGTAATTATGTATGATTCCCTGATGCAATTGGAGATTTTTGTCCTTGTTTTTGCAGGAACGAATGAATTCAATGAAAACAACAATGAAAAGGCTTAAATGGAGAGGGAAGCTGAACCATCCAACCAAAGACACTGGAGTCGGGCGACGAAAGCATTTACAGGTCTTCCCGACAATGATTCCTTCAGGGGCCCATTACCTCTGCCATCTGTTAAGTGATCCACTACATCGACCCCTAGAGTCGATGTTGCTGCCTCTCAGCCCTTTTAGGTTTCCAAAAAGGGTATGTCTGACTCCAAGAGAATCTGGTTAGTCGATGTGTGTGTGTGATTGTAACCAGTTCTAATAACTTGCCTTTGATTTGTTTCCACTATGAACTGCCACTTTACTCAGGTGATTTCAGATGAGAGATGAACGTCACTTGTCAGGATAAATGCTTGGTATAAATGTCTGGAGATAAGGTCTGGTCCATTCTTAGCTCTCATGATCAACAAAATAAACAAAGGTATCCCCAGTGTGTGGAAATATTCTA
The DNA here is from genome assembly GCA_901007705.1 of Fistularia tabacaria. Classification (NCBI taxonomy): domain Eukaryota; kingdom Metazoa; phylum Chordata; class Actinopteri; order Syngnathiformes; family Fistulariidae; genus Fistularia; species Fistularia tabacaria. The sequence goes on along the minus strand of CAAKHD010009009.1, from coordinate 84,933 downwards.
ACTGTGATCAGTATGCAAAACCGATTTCAGAAATAAATAACTGTCGGGTAAAAACATTTTCTCGCTGAGTAAGATGCTTCATCAAAATTGAAAAGCAGTTATTTGAAACGTGAAAGAAGTTTGACAAGAAATCGAGCAAGAAATTAACTAACTTTGCAAGAAAATCTTGAATTTAAAAAGATGTGTGACAAATTTGTATAAAATTTGTAAGAGGTCACCTAAAAACTCAGACACTTACTTGTTTGTGTTGCTACCTAATTTTGTGAAACTTTCATGGCACAAGGCAAATATCTCTCTTGCTCTCTTTTTATCACTCCGTCTCTCTCTTTTTGTCTCTCTCGCTCTCTCTCTTTCACCAACTCACCTTCATTCAGACAGACATTTTGCTCTCCCTGTGCTTGTCTACCCAGTATCCACGGTCAGTGGCCAGCTATGGCGGGGAGTCGCCACAGATGTAGTAGAAGTGGCTTATTTAACAACATAATGTAAAACTAGTTTGTTGCAATAACTTTAAATCAACATTAGATTTTGCCCTGTAAGGATTAATGAACAATTTGCCCCTTTCTTTTCCTGAGATTATTTTACTGTGAATAAATTTTACAGTTGAATACCGTCAAGAAAAGAACTGACTGGCATTTTTTAAATCTGAAACAGGAAAAAGAACACAATAACGTTGATCGAATAGAGGAAAATTACCAAAGAAATTTCAACTGATGCAAAAGGATTTTGAATGCACCACAGTCCTGGTGAGTTGTGAAACATTGTAAAGATTCTTTAGGTCTGCAAATATAAAGAAACTAAGACTGGTTGAACCGATCATCGTTGCCATTCTCATCTTTCAAGCCTGATTTGACTGACAGAAAGCCTATGACAGGAGATGTAACACTTCATCTGACAGCTCACCTACCTGGTGCTGGTGTTTGTCTCTCTTCTGGTGTGAAATGATATGCCGTCCAAACTGCTGTCACAAACTCAGGGTATGAGACCAACTGCCAAAGTGTGTGAAGTGATTTGCCAACCCTCAGTTGGACAAAGAGGCGGGACAGTTTGAGGCTACTTTTAGGTTCCTATTACGCCTTGCCTGAACAAACTTGATTAAGTTCTTTCTAAACATCTACATGGTGACTTTGGTTTTGTCTTTGTACCAGGCGCTCTGGAAAATCTCCTCATGAATCAGTGTGACCCTCCTGCAACGTGGCCGACAAGTTAATTGTGGCGCAATGAAAATCGTGTTTATGGCAAAATCGCCAACCAAAATTATTTTCAAACCAAATTATTTCGAAACCAACTGCTGATCAAAATAAGCATGTGCGCGTATGTGATCTCAGTGCCTTTGTAATGTACTGTTCTGAGTTTTTTACAAAATTCAAATAACCTAAATATAGGTCGATTATAATTTTACTTTTTCTGTTACAAAGTATTATTTTTGTATATTACTTTGTATTTTTTAGGTTGATTTGCTGCAAATGTGTAGGTAGTTCTAGGTTGGTTTTCAGGTTTTTCTTGCAATTTCTATTCAAATATTAGACTATATTTTGGATTCTCTCCTCATGGTTTTATTTGGCGCTATATTTAGCTAAATTATTGCCATATTTCATAGACTATTATTGCTCATTTGAAGTTATTGCTAATTACAAGGATATTTTTTATTAATTACTTATTTATTCTGAGTAATTTGTAGGTTGCTTTTCTAAATACATGAACATTTTAATTTTACAATATCAATATTCATCAAATGGATTTGCTCAGAAGTAAGCAAATAACATTTTTATACAGAAATAGTATTTTTAGCTTTCAGAATTTTATTTTAATCATAATCTCTTTCCTAACATTTATCCATTAGCTGACTCATCATTATGATTTACCCAGGATTTTTCTCGCATGGCTGCAGAGTCCACATGTAGCAGCTTGATATGGTGCAGCAATATAATTCTATTTCTGACTATTTAAGATTGTATTCTATTTCTGAAATTCATCTCAGGAGCCTCCATCTGTTTCTGACAACACCAAGTTTGAACCCTTTGGCTCGGGAGACTCACATAGCTATCATCATGACGTAATAAATTAAATGGTGTTTTTATGAACACAAATGACCTACTTGGGGTAATTGCGATCAGTAACACTATTTCTCACATTGACAAAACAGCGCTGTGTCGCTGATTAATTCATTCCATAAACAAACTGTAACCTTCTTATGCTGCCCATCTCTTCACCTGCATGCTACGGCTTCCCTAAAGGGGCCATGTCCTTTTTACCTTCAGTTGCAGAATGCACCTCTTAACTGATTCCTCTGTAAACCACAATCAAGCTGTGTGAGTAAGCACACAACAATAGCATCAACCAATGGTGAAATATATCTGTAATGTCTGTAATGTGCAACAGTTTTACTCCCAGTCACCATCCACATGCAAAATTGACACTGCCGATGTCAGTGCATCATGATTATTTGCCAGTGGCTGATGCCTTCGTTCCAGCCTAGCGCTACTAACTGATGCTGCTAGCACAGAAAAAACAAGACAATAGGTCTGTTTTATGCTCTTAACTGTTCTCGACTGGCACCAAGTGTTAAAAAAATCTAATCAAAAAAATAAGGATCAATCTTTGTAATTATGTTCAATCATATCATTGCATATTTTTGATCCCAGTATGTTCAACAGAAAATACTGACAAGATGACATTCAGCTGATCTAATTATTACTGTTATTTTCTACTAGAACTTGGTAAATTTAAAGAATGATATATTCAGAATAATAAAGTATGGCTGTAGCATGTTGCCAGTATTAGAAGATCCTGGACGGATACAGTGAGCAAAGCCATGATTTTGCTTGTCTTGAAAGTGTTAAAATGTTTATAAGCAATTTCTGTTGGATTCAGTGGACAAACTACCACCGCAGAACAAGGTCCAGATAGAATAATGACATCGACATAATACTGTAAAGCCAAATGGATGTTTGTCTATGTTTTGAGGATTTAACTTTCAGCTCAGCCAATGCTATTTTCCTTTGTGTGGGATTGAAGTGAACTCTGACAGTCCAGTGTGTCTTCAGGAAGCTGAGCAAAATTAGCTGGATTTATTAGATTAACCCGAGCTCCTGAGTCTCTCAAGCCTGCAAACTGTCATGTGGCATGTTTCAAGTAAACAGCTGATGTAATCATGATTAATGTTGTCAGAGTATATCGGGGGGTTTGCAAAGTATTCAAGCCCTGTTTTACATGATTGGATGCTGTAAATTTATTTTATTTACGGCTGCATTCAGCCGGATGTACAGTTTGTTGGTGCTGCACATTCGGAAACTCCTTTGTCAAATATTTGTCTTGTGGGCACTGCGCGGCCTCGCGAACAACTCAATAGTGGTTCGAAGTGTCAACATGGTATCATTTGTCATACATTTCATATGAATGTATATGAATCTCCCATCTAATACTGTAATTTGACTTCTAAGCTATCCATCTCAGATAAATAAACACAGACTGTGGCTGCAGAGGTGATACAGATCCTGCATGATTCACTTCTGGGTGTGACTGCCACTCTGCCTGTGGGTGTGGTTCATCCCGCAATACTCCCATTCTAATCCTCTTTGACCACTTCCAAACAATCCGATCAGTTCAATTTGTATATGTTATTAAACATACAACAGACGCAGACGCTCACTCTCTCTCACGCACACATACATGCTCTCTCACACACACACAGACTCTAACCCCCCCCCACACACACACACTCTCTCACACACGCTCACACATTCTCTCACACTCACACACAATCTGCCTCCTGCTCGACCTACACTACCCTACACACTTTAAGACAATGAAGGTGCAATATTTCATATTTAATTTAGTTATCATTGGTGCAATAACAATACAACTACCTCCTTACTTTCACACACAAATTTAGTGCCAACAGTGCAAACTTCTGCCTTAAATTGTTCTTTGACATGTTTACATTTGCTCTTGTTTTTGTGTCTTTGCTCTTCTGTTTATTTGATTTTCATGGCTTGAAACCGGGTACTAATTTCGTACCACATACTGTAATTTGTGCTGGTATGACAATAAAAGTTCCTTGAATTCTTGAAAATCATGCTATCTCACACATTTCCCCAGCTTCACGGAGATACTGAGCATACTTTTTTTTTCTTTGAAAATTACCCCAAAAATTTAGCGGGTCTTAATAGGCTTACAGGCGTGTCCTGATATTGATGCTGATATTACACCTCCAACCACCTGATGACCAGGATACCACGCACTCATACTGATCCTAATGATGAAGATTATAAAAGCTTGTGTATTAATACACCAGGTATTAATAGGCTGTATTTGGCTCATATTCAAGTCCTTTTTTAAAAAAAAAATCACAAGTAAAATGCCATGGGTATATTGATTGCTGCTTACTATGAAAACCATTCAAAGATTAAATGTAGCATGTGAAAAAAATCTTAATTTTAAAGTAAAGCTTTAACAAAATGTAAAAATACCTTTAAAGTAAAAAAATAAAAATATTGAGACTAGGGATTTTTTTTATATAATATGTATAAGTTTAAATTAAAAAAGAATATTTTCAACCCTCTACTTATTAGTGTTACATCTCTGACCCTCTGTAGGGAATCAGACATTGTGATATCATTTACTTTTGATTTTTTATCACATTCAAGCATATTGTCGAGACCCATCAGTTGGACATTTTGATTTAATAATCCAAACCCAAACCCAAGTTAGGACAAGAACAACAACAGATTCCATCTTTGCAGAAGACCCTAATTGTGTTTGTCATCTGTCCTACAAACATCCCCTGCTCCAGTTTGTGTTTCTTGTTTAAAGGCTTGCTTTCTTCACTAAACTAATAAAAACTAGTACACTTCAGTATTTGTGCCCTAGGATTTGGATTGTGGTCACTTCATTGCAGCAGACACACACAAGCTCCTTTGGCTGGAGCGCAATTCATTCAAGTCCAATTCATAATGAGATTTAAGCGAGGAGGAGAAAAAAAAAAAAGAACAACTATTAGATTTTCTGGATGGATTATATGAACATGGGACTGCCAAGGCGTATGCTTTCAATCTGTCTATCTGCTGCAAACTTATAGCTATCTTGATCATAATTCCGGGCTTCATATTACAATATGCCTCATTCGGTTGCACAATCAGGGCAAACCTGGAACTGAGCTGGCCATGTTTACCCAGTTGATTACATGGCCCGAAAGAGGGAAGCTTTTATTCAACACTCATGATTTAATTGATTTCCAAAGATTTTCACTTTGCAGCTGAAATTCCTGATCATCAACCAGTTATCTGTCAACTTGTATGTTTACCACCCTCAGTTTCAAAAATGAATAACCAGTTTGAGCTGTGTTTCCAGAAACAAAAGTCAATAATCCATGATCTTTCCTCATTAAATGTTGTTATTTTGTGGTTTCTTAACCATTGTCATGACCTATCATTTGAAAATATTTCTGAGGGCATTTGGCAAAACTGACAAAGCTAAAAGTGTTCACCATTTTCTGACTTTTCAAGGACCATCCTCTTGTTGGGTAAATCATGATTTACCAATTTACTGAAAGCTTGACCACATACAGTATATTTTAGCAACCCTTCTTTTTTATGTATTTTTTTTTTTACGTTTTGGTTTCTTTGGGGGGAGGGGGGGATCATTCAATTTACCAAGTGTCTCGAAGACTCCAGAACAGTTTCACAGCCCTTTTGTTTGAGAATAATTAAATATATAAAGTATAATGATTATGGAATGATGGAATGATTATGAAAACCTCATACTTTGATGCCAAAAAAAACATCGTAGTTGGAACCATAAGTTCAGATTGAATATTCTGCTGCTCAAACCTTCAAGCAGCATTTATCAAATGAGAGTGTTTTCACAGTAAAATACGAAGCAGCTCCACTCATGAGCCACTGACGAAAGTGTGATTTTGATTGTAGAGCAAGCTTCACTTGGCTGACAATGATGGATCAGAACTTGGCATCAAAGCTTCACTGCAGAGGCCCTTTCCTCTACAGAAGCTAATGCACTTGTTTTCTCTCTCTCTCTCTCTCTCCCTCCCGACCTCTCTCTTTCTCTCTCCCTCTGTCTTTCTCTCTCACTTTGTCATTGACCTTGATCATCATGATACCTCCCAGAGAAACAAGCACATCACATTTATATCGACCCCCAGAGGAAAACAAATGAATTATTGGATGCTCAAACATTGCCTTATAAAATTAAGCAATATGATTTTTTATCACACCAGTGTTTACAAAGACCTACCTTACAGAGGTGCAATTATGCTCGAATACTTTCATTCTTCATACTCTGGAATGACTATTCTAGTATGTAATTAGTTTTGACTTGAATCGCGTCCCTTGGATATGCAGGCTTAAACCAACAAAATTTCCCTGCTTTGCGTCACTTGAGAATATTTGCAATTTTCTTCATTGCTGATGTTGCTGGAAAGTAATCGATTTCTCACAAACCGGCCCAGCAATGTTGGCCCGCATACGTGATCAGATACAGTTTATTTACATCACACGCAGTTGCTGACTGTGCAAGCAGATGATTAACGCCCTGTTTGATGTAACCATTAATGAGGAATTCATTCGTGCCATCTGATTCCCTTTCAATCCTGTCTCTACAAGCATAAATTTAGCATGATATGTCATGAGTCTGAGGGCAAAGAATGCAGAAAAAGTTTTATGGATTTCAACAGAGCAACTTCCAGGCATTTTACAGCAAAACAGATGTTGCAGCAAGTAGCTCCTCTCTACTTCAGAGCTGAGATGTTCAAAGCAGTTGAAGTTTTCTTCAACCTCTATTTTTATCGTCCTGATTTCTGTGATGCTGAATTGCAACTGTAACAATATCTGTTTGCCTTTAAGCCTCAGACTCAAAGCACGTAGCGGCAGGGAACCAAGACAAGTGCGGCGCTCCCCGACAGAAAAGATGATGACATCTTCAAACAGCCCTCTGCAGACACACCCAGCACTCACTGCAGGTCAGCAGCCTGACACACCTCAGCATCAGCACCATCCACTTTGCATTCACCTTCCGACTCTCTCCATCTCAAACACACACGTTTCACTGCACCCTGCTGCTGAATCAGAGAATTGCTCAACAGAGGCATGAGGAGAGGAAGAGAGAAGAAATAGAAAGATGCCAACCTGTCCCTGAAGAGGCAGCATGCCAGTTGGGGAAGGCCAGGTGAAAACAATCACACATGATGGCAGTGGTGACGGAGGCAGCAGCTTCACCGGAGGTGAGGTCCGAGACCGGACAGCGGAGGGATGGGGTGGGGGGCCTGCAGGGTGGAGCTGCAGGTGCTGCTCGTCCCGGATCAGCCTGTTCGAGTGGGTCAGACAGTCGCAGCACAGCCGAGGATGAGTTGGCGAAATAAGCAGAGAGTGAGAGAGAGGAGTGAGAGAGTTCGCTGCTGTCCACCGAGTGACGGAAACTCCCTCTCCTGCCCTGTAAACATGGACCTCCAGCTCTGCACAACACAGCACGCTAACTTAATTATGGGAGGAGCCCCCCCCCCCGCACAGACACAACCCTCACGTCTCCTTCCACTCCTCCTCCTCTTCTTCCTACTCCTCTTCGTCCTCTTCCCCTCTGTGCAGCAGCCTAATCGATCGGCCTAATCGGACAAGGACACTCACAATGAGCTTCTGGTTCCAGCAGTAACTGGCGGAAAGTGAAACACTCTACAGACATGAGATCATAACTCAGCTTAACACTGCAAGCAAAGCAATTTAAACCCCTCCGAGCAGGTGGAGAGGACATTGAATGAGGATTTGAGGCGGTAAAACATGTATATGTTATGACCAAAGCCGGGCACGTAAACAAACACGCCTTAAAAAACAGATTTACTTGAAGGACTGATTTGAGAGTGATAAATATTAGACCAGTAAATCGTTTTTCACCCCCTGGAAACACTGCTCCCTTTCACATAATGACACACACAAACATGCTGAATTGCTGAAACTGCGTCAGGCATGCAGTGAAAAGTCTGCCAAGCACCGAATAGTCAGTGAGAAACGGTATGTCATGAATTATAGATGTTGATGTGGGAAAGCAACAACCTGAGCGCTGAGGGAAACAAAGACATCCACACCAGTTTGTCGTACTTGGTTATCTTTCAGTTGAAATGCCGTTTAGTGCATTTGATCAATTTAGTGAGATGCCAGTTTGATAAATTGATCAATTTATAAACTGATATTAATCATCTTTTATCAAGCAAAAGTTATTTCCAGTATGAAAACAAATGAAAAGAATCAAAAACATGACTTGAAGAACTTCAGGTTTGAAAAAATGGACCAGAAAAAAATGAGCCATTCAAAAGCGTCATATGGTAGAATTGCACATCAATTCAATTCAGATCCCTTAATTTGTCCCTGGGGGTATTTTCATCCATTTGTGGAGTATTTCATCTGTTCTTTACAGCTGCATGAGAAAATATCAGTTTCTATGACAGCAATAAAAGCGAGAGAAATATATGGGGGGGCTGTACAGGACATACACAGGATAGTGCACATTAAAAGAGGATGAGTCGAGTGACCTGTAGTAAGATGTGAGAATTGCTTGACATCAGGATTTTACAGGTTGTTGGTCGACAGAAATCTTCTTGGATATTTTTTGTAGTTGGATTTACAGATAAAAGATGATTATTTCAACACATGCTCAATAATCAGATATCCCATGTTGATGCAGCTGGAGGCAAGGCTGACAGGGACCTGAGCCGGGGTGAGATGTGAATATGTAGGCATCTTTATGGTCCGGTGATGGGGGGCTTCAGATTTGTCTGATTTCCTCCAGAGGAATTTGTGTGAAACCTAGATCTTGCACACATCATTTAGGAGAGTAGTTCATTGCTTGTTCATGCAGGGGTTGAGAGAGTGTCACACACTCTCTCACTCACTCACCTATTTACAAACAGCATTGAAATACCTGTGGAAATATAATATTCTTCACTTAAATGGAGATGATTTTTGCTGTGGATATGATGTGAATTTAAATAAGTTGGTGTCATTATTTTCCTATAGACTTTGGAAGCTGGCAATCATTTTGATCTGTTTTTCTCTTTGGAAAAGACATTTTCTTTCTTCTTCTTCTCATGCTTATTTGTTAATTTCCTTTCCCTTCACTTTTAGAAGCACTTAAAAATCAGCAGAAAAATCTGTAAGAAATTATCAAGATAACATTTAAAATAACTGTAAATTGATGGGAAATAAGGAACTCCTTTTTTTATTCTTGTTCAATGAGATGAAGGTCAGATCAGTGACAATGTGCCACACTTTTACATTGAATACCTCTTGTACAAGTATTCAAATAATATCCATCCATCCATCTTCTGCTGCTTATCCTGCACTCTGGGTCGCGGGAGATGCTAATAACGGTGGGATCAGAATACCAAAGAAAGACCCATTTGAACTGTTTGTGGTCTGAATTTCCACACCTAGGCGTATATTCTGATTTTCATCAGAAATCAAATAATGGCATAAGAATATCTTGATATTTTTGTCATGCAGCCTTTCCCTAAGACTAAATATACATTTCTAACTGAATATAGTTACAAGGTTAAGGGATTAAACGATTAAACCAAGATCACCCTTATAACCAGAAAAGTGGGAGATAATGGTGGTTTTTACGTGTCAGAAATTAAAATGTTACTGCAGCATCCACCGGTCACCCCCTGAGAAGAAGCAGCAAATCTTATCTGTACATTCAGCTATAAGGTTTCCCTACACCCTCCTGTCAGCATCAAGTTTTATTAGAAAATCTATTGGGATGTTTACCTGCCTGCTTGACAGTATCCTTCAAATGCGAACAAATCATCTCCACTCATCCTGCTCCTCCCTGCGCTAAGTGATGTTGGGTCCCTAAAGTGAGGCCGGCGGTGCATTAGCCATGTCAGAGCGGGTGCTCAGTTCAATGGCAGGGGGATAAGGGCATAAGAGAGGTATTAGGTAACCTATTCTGCCCAGGTCGGGTGTGATCTGTGTTTTGTTTGGGCTCTATGAAGTCAGTTTGGTGTGTGTGTGTGTTTGTGTTTGTGTTTGTGTGTGTGTGTGTGTGTGTGTGTGTGTGTGTGTGTGTGTGTGTGTGTGTGTGTGTGTGTGTGTGTGTGTGTGTGTGTGGAGATGTGTAGGTTTGTGTGTATCTATGGGTGGGTACACACTAAATAGCTGCAGAAAAAACAAGTTTGATGACGTTTTAACCCTTTTTGTCTGGGGTTTCAATATGTTGTTCTTATACCGGCAAACAACAGTAATATCTTCATATATCAGGAATAATATTATTAGGTACGGACACCCAGTTATATCTGGAGGGAAGAATTCCCGTAACGAGCAGATGTTCAAAAGGGAGAAAATGATGCAGGAATATTTCATGTAATTTTATGCCATTAAATATCGAATATCGCATCAATATGTTACCCAAAATTAGACAAATAAAATCTGATCCATCTTACAACAAGTGCATTTTAATCGAATGACTATTCCAGGCAAGACGAATACAGACAGATGAGATCATCTCCTTACTTTTTTTTTTTTTTTTAACTGGATGCCGCCAAAGAAGCCAAAGTGAGACAGCATTTCGATTTGGCTCGAGTTCAAAAACCATAACTGAACCTTAATCAATTTCTGGGCAAACACAAAAGGGATAAAAGAAGTTGACCGCAAGTCATGCAACATATATTTGATATGGTCTGAAAAACAACGCTAGAAAACCAAAGGGCACCCAGAGCCTTTTTCAGGCCACTCTTTTAGCAAGTGATCATTAATGGTGTATGTTGAATTTGCCAGAGTGTTCCAGGGCTTTTCTCTAGGAGCCAAAAAGACAGGAGTCAAATAAACAAGGACGTTAGTGGAGTAGTCCGAGGCAGATTGTTCTTCCTTGGTGTTTGTTTATCCCAGTCAGATTATGAGTATATGTGCCCTTCAAGACACAACCTTTTTTTTTATTCGCAACCAGAAACCTGGATAATTCATCTGATTGATCTGAACTCCATCAACTCATCTTTTACATAATCCTGTTTTTTTTTTCAAACCAGATCTTCAGTGTAAAGTCACAGTATTGCCTGATCTCACATAATTATTGTTGTAAATTAAAGGTAGAACCGACATCGTATCCATCATGGAGCTGCAGTATCCAGATGACACTACCACTGTAGCTCTCTCAGAGGAGATTCTGCAGTTTGCTCTATCTGCCTTTGAGAAAGCATACAAGCAGCTTAGCCTAACCAATAGTATAAAAAAGACCCAAGTTCTCTATCAGCTACCACCAAACAGCAATAATCCTGTCCTACCCCTAAACATCACAGTCAACAACATCGGTCTGGATAATGTGGACCACTTTCCATGGCAGCATTCTCTCATCAAATGTAGCTTTTGATAATGAAATACACCAATATGCCAGTGGGGCTTTCTCAAATCTCAGAAAGAGTCTTTGAGAACCATGGCCTCCAGGCAAGGACCAAAATCTTGGTCTTCAAAGCAGCAGTGCTCCCCACTCTTCTGTAAGGGTCAGAGACCTGGACGACATACAACAAGCACTTGAGGCTTATCATCAGAAATGCTTCCGGAAAATCCCAAGGATAAATTAGGAGGATCGACATATGAACGTTAGCATGCTAGAGGAGGCTGAATAAGTTACTTAAAATAAACCGACAATGTTCAAAATTGCGTATGAAGAATATACATGATATAATGAAGCAATGATTGAAAATGTTTGTATGGAGTGCAGGAGCTGTTGGAGGTTCCTCAGTGCTGTTTTCTGCTGGCAGATTTAACCAGGGCACCAAGCAGCAACCATTTCCTGTATCATTCCTTTATCAAAGTTGTGTGAGTCTGTTGAGATTAAAGCAGGGAATGAGATTTTGTCAATGACGTCACAACCTGAATTTATCCAAATATTTGCCCAGCAGGTGGGTATCAGGGGTAATTATATTTAGGAACAACACACAGAACACAGTCATGGCCAAAACTGCCTCTCAAATGGGTCTCAAGCTGTAGCACTTAGCCAGTTTCATCATTTTCCTAGAAGTGCCTTTTGAAGTGCAGGTGTTGACTACTTCTGGACCATGTCACGTGGGGATGCAGCTGTTTCAGAATCCGTTCATCTGCTAAGTTTGCTGTCCATAAAGTCTCTCTTATCCCAACAAGATGATCCTCACTGTGTCATTTTGAGAAAATCACAAAAACATGATAAAAATGGAATGAAGTTGACAAACATGGCTAAAAATACCCAAAAAGCACAGCTGAGAACTGCCGCAATGTGCAACACTTGGCATGCAGCGTTACATGGGTATGACATTCAACTTAGGCAAGTCGATTAGTTCAGATTTGCATCACACTGGCTTTACATCAGTTTGATCATTCACGCCAAGGGAACCGCAGAGATGTGTGTAAATATCACCGCACCATGAATCATGCTGATTTTTACCTTGTTTTTAATCTCCATTGTGCATAAAAACAGGCTATGCTGTTTTTGCAGATGAGGAGAACTTGATACAGGGGCAGAAGAGGGTACAGATCAATATGATTATATGGAAAATTCCCAGTGCAGGAAATTCTGATTTCTGGGTATTTCAAAGATTTTGAAAGTAAAAAAAGACTCTTCTTTTGTTTAAGCCAACCAAGCGTTTAATTGACTATTGGGGGGGCTGACCTGCTGTCACAGTTTTTCTTGTGCGCAATTTGTATTTTACACAGAAAGCAGAAAGCATACATTGCTAGAAGGAAAAAAAACGGTTCCTCCTATCACAAGGGAAGAGTGAAGAGGCAAAGGATGTTAGTTTAATTTCATTCTTGTGGTAAATATAATTTCTACAGCTCTCTAAGATCTGAGCAACGTGGATAGAATTTGATTGCAAGTGTTGAACATCCCAAGAGAAACACAACCTTATGTGCGACAAGTTCCCCAGAACACAGCATGACGAACACCAATGATGGCCGAGACCAGCCTGCATCACATGGCACCGCCATGTTCACAAGCAACGACACACTGGCGCGCACTGTGCATGTAGACTCATACCGCACGCTCCAATCAGGACATGTCGACAGAAGCTCTCACAGCAGATTTGTTGAAATGTGCACGGACGAGACTGTACATGGCTTACGCTCCCTGCTGGAATCACATAATTATGATTCAGTTGGACGGCGAAAAAAAAAGCTGAGCAACCTAGACATGCACTTTTAGTTGAGGTGTCTTTGGGGCAATGGGCCTTTTTCGATGTGCTTCATTGTCACAGTGAATGGTCTGCAGTGTGAAACTGTATCGATCAGACCCACATGAAGGTGCGGTGTGATAAAATATGAAGGGGGCTAGGGTTGCACACATACAAATTTTCAAGTTCTTAAAAAAGTATATTTTATATGTGGGGTTTATGTATATATGCATACACAACACACACGTATATATATATGTCTTGATGAAGTGTTCGAGGTGCATCTGTTTGTCAGTGTAATCTCACAGATCTAGAACTTTATAATCTTGGAACATGCCTGATTTCATTTCTCATAAATTTGTGGGGGTTTTTTCATGCTGTCCCCCAATACAATAATAATTGATTAGATGCTCTCAATAACTTCACCTTCCAATGGTTTTTTTTTTGTTTTTCATCAAAATTACCTTTTTTCTATATGATTTTATCTAGTTTTATATACTTATGGTTTCATTTGAAGTGATCCATAAGAAGGAGCGACTGCATCCCCGGGAGAAGAAAAAAAAAACGTACGCAGAATAAACAAAACATATCAACACTACAGTCATTAGTTGCTCAACACTGTCTGACTCCCCCGCCACATCTTGGCCTCTGTAAACTGTCTGGTCCCCCTGAAGATAGAAGATTTGAAAAACTTGTCGATACGACATCGATTTTTACAAAAGTTCCACATTTTTTTGAGCTCGAGAGTATAGAACCAAAGTAGAACTAGAGGTACACAGAATTTAGTCGAAACTACCCTTTCAGAGTTGATTGAAGTCAAGTACTGAAGTAAAATTATGGAATCCAGGATGGGGAAATGACTCAGCACAATTTATAGTAAAAATTGCGTTATACAAGAGTCACAAAGATATAAAAATGCTGGAGAAGAAAATGTTCTCTATACATTTCGCCTGAAACACTTTCACATATGACAGACAATTCAAAGTACCTCTTGTTTGAAGAAAACTCGGGGTATTGTGCTTATTCATGTCCCTCTGATTCCCGACAGCAAGGAGACATACATTGTACAGGACAAAACACACAACAAATTAGGATTTCACAATCGATGACTGAAAATCTCGCAAGAGCCCAAAGATCATTATGCCTCTATACGTCTGCCTTAAACAGATTTTACCTATACAAAGGAATTTACAACCAACTGAGCAGTGATTGTTGATTGAATTATCCATTCAAGATTTTTCGTAACATAGTATTGACCCCAATCTCCAGCCCCCCCTCTGGTACGATCAATGTTGTTTGTTTTAAAACCTCCATAATCAGCTCTGCATGATTTGGTTTCTGTTGTTGAATGTCAGAACACCAAGCATCTCAGGTTGTACTGTGCGGAAAAAAAATGTGATCTTTTAGAGCGTTTTGAAGGCAGAAACCGGTGTTGCTGGTTTCATTTTGGAGACCAGGCAGGTCTCCCCAGTGTCCTCGCTTGTTGACAGTCATTAACACGCAGTCACTAAAGACCAGCGCTGCCATTCACTTGTTGTGTAAGGATTCTTATTTTTCCAGCAGTCGTTCTCAGTTATGTAAAAGGGAACATCTGCGACGCTGCTGACACTGATCAGTGTCACGCTCTCGACAGCAGCGTTGAAAATGAATTCTGTAATCATGCGTTCAGTGCTGATTTTATTTTCCACGGACAGCAGAGCTCAGGTGGAAACATGTCCAATATGTGATGAGAAGTTTGCATAATTTGAAATGCATTCATGTATGGATGTAAGGATTTACTGATCGAGTCACTCACATCTAATGCTTATGAATACTCACATGACTTGATTGTGGAATTTTAGATATGACTCCAGACGGAAAACTACTGTGTTGGAATATGGTCTTGGTTGGGATATACTAAGACTTGAGCATGATACTGATAAAAATTGAACGTGATCTTTGAATTTGCCCTGTGGACATTTTAAAATCTGAAATTAAAGTTTATTTTGTCTTTTCTCTTAAAAATGTATTAAGCTGAGTCAAATTGGATTTTCTCTTGATCTAAGTCACTCGGTTGTTTTTGCAGTCCTTTGGAAAGTGCCACAAGTCAATAGACATAGTCAAAATCAACAAGACACTATGTTACAACAGCAAGAAAATGCCTGAAAATCTGTATTAAATCAGAAAAGAACACGAAGAATCGTGTCAAAAATAGTCAAGAGAATTAGATGAAAATCACAAAGAAAGTACCAAAAAATCAGAAAAAAATCACCTGGACAGTCATCTGGAGTTGCATCAAAACATTTTTGTAGTATTTTTACGCTTTGAAACAATGATAACATCGTCGCCACGGTATCAGCTGAATCGTAGTTTTCCCTGTACGTTTAACCTCAGATCCCCCTCACACACAGGACAAGCCAGTCATTTTTGTGAGGGGGGATTTCCCTCAGATAAACAAAATAACTCAATATAAATGTAAACTCATCTGTGAAAAGGGAAGTAACTGTTAGATTTGGTACGTTGCCAGAGTGGTGATTTAAATTTCTGCATGTTTGGCAGTCTGTATTTCATCAGACCTCTTCGTGTCAGACACAGAGACCTAACCTGATAATGGCCTCATGATTGTCTTTTAGCTATCCCCGAACATGTCATGAACTCGCTCCAGACAGAGCGATCCCCTGAACTTCTGCCGACCACCCCGTCTCCCCATCCAGCATTTTGGCTGCTAAGTGGCACAACAGCCCTGTTAAAAAGTTTGAAACAGTGCTTCACTCAGAGGAGCTACTTGGACAGCCGACTGACAGAAGCTACTATTGTGCTTGTATCATTTAACCTCCTAGTTCACTGAGGCCCTTTATTGCCTGTGCAGTTTATGCAGAACTGAGTTAACCTTCTTTATCATTGAGTCCTCACATAAGGATGTTACATTTTAAACTCTCTACTCATTTCATTTCAATCTACTAAATTTGAACTTGTTGTCCGTGTATCTCAAACCTTTTTTGCCTCTGCTTGCGGCAGCAAGATCAAATTACATCAGTCAGTGTGAGTCACTGTACAGTCAATCCATATTCTTGGGTGGAAGAGATAGTGTAAAACACATTTTAAAGTTTAAGCCTGAGTTGTGTTTTTTGTTTGTCTCTTTGTTTGTTTGTTTGGGTACCAATGTCATGGCTAAAAGCAAGCATTTATACTTATTTTAGCGTGAATATTTTAAAATTGAAACCAGTTGTCCCCATGCAAGGTCTTTTATTTGCTAAAACTACTACGACTACCACAACCAAACCGCTTTAAAAAGACAGTGATTAGATTTTCTGTAATTTTGCTTCAATTAGTTCCAAATCATCCCCAATACTCAGGAAGAATTAAAATTAAATTACAAAGACTCTGGTCACAGGATGTTAAAAATTAATTGCGCATCATTTGCAGCAACACTCGTCTGTTGTCATTTTTGGATATTTTGATCAGTCATTTACTAGATGAGCAGTGAGTTAAGGGTTGGCATGCTGCCCTCAGTGCATTACTGAGGACGACTAGAAACAAGCAATTGAAACACTGAACATGTTACAAAAATGTTTTCTGTGGAAATTAACCATATTCTTAAGTACAAGAGCCTGAATGGAATTCAGTCTTAATGTTCTTCTTCATTGGACTTAGTTTTCAGACCAAGAAAAAATCTGATTGTTGTTGTTTTCCATCCATGTCTGGATGTCATGTGACAAAAGGGCGATGGCAGTTTGGTTCCAGATGAGGATCAATGCTCAGCTCTCTCTCTCGCTCTCTCATTCCTTGCATCCTCTGGATGACAAAGAGGCAAAACAGCAAAACCTTAATGCAAAAATACAAGATTTTCTCAAGGATATTTTAAAGCCACATGTCAATCAAATTAGAGGAACCAATGAGTTTTAGGTACTAAACTAAAGGTATCAAAGAAATTAAAAGGTATAGCCGTAAAATTGAAGAAAGTCCTGAGCTGTGATTAAAATCTTAGATGTCAATAAGTAGTACCTGCAATGAATTGACATACCAGTTTTAATTATTTTAACTACAGCATGCAAATGCAAAAGTTAATGTCGTGTGATTGTCACATGACTGGGGTCATTGCATGTTGGTGAAAAATACTGGCTTTGTGTGTCTCATCAACACAACATTAATGGCTGAAATGGCAAATAGCTTTACCTTTGCCTGTAAGTATCCACATTCATTATTAACCTGGACAAAATTATTTTGCGGGTAAAGCCTCCAGGGCTTGGAGGGGTCTATGGAAGAATCCACCTACCCCTCCCCCAGTCATCTTTGAAGCCAAATATCAAGTTACTGGGATGTTGGCTCTCAGACTCACCTTCGCTCTTGGACACTCAGTGGAACCAGTCCAAGGAGCTGAGGTGCTAATTCACAGATTTATTGCGGTACCATATAAATACTGGTGATAACTAAGACGCTTTTGCCCTAAAGTCAGGTGGGCCCGCCGCCATCATATGACAGCTTGAAATGATAAATGTTATAAAACTCAATAAAGCAGCAGACCAAGAAAATAACTCAAAAATAGAGGTTACTATATTTTAACATATTTTGTCTCCATCCATCCATCCATCCATCCATCTTCTTCCGCTTATCCATGGTTGGGTCGCGGGGGCAGCAGCCGGAGCAGGGAGGCCCAGACTTCCCCCTCCCCAGCCAAATGGTCCAGCTCTTCTGGGGGGACCCCAAAGACCATCAAACCAGATTCCAGGCTCTTCGCAAATATGTACAATGTGACACATCTAATTGAGGAACCTTAAATTACTACATAAAATTATAAGTTTACATATATTGGATCTTTTGGTAACTATGCATAACATCAACTTTAAATGAAGATCTTTCTTTCAAGATCTTTTATTGGGTAACAGTACAAGCAAACAACTGGTGAAGTCTAAACAGGCAAGGAGTGAGTTCGCAATCAACCCAAAGTCCAAACATTCAAACTGATGAGGGGAACAGATAAAAGTAGATGAGAATCGGGAATTCAGGTAGAGACACTGGAAAGTTTCACATCGCAGGGAACAGTGAACTATGAGAGAGGATACTAACAGTGATAGCTATGACAATCTAGCAACTAGGTGAGTCCTCGGCTTGTGTCTATAGACTGCGATCTGGTTCAGGTGAGTGCAGTCAGGTAAATGAAAGCAGGTATGTGGAGTGAGCGAGTTAGATCAAAGAGTGGAAAAGTACAGACACCAGGCTAGAGAATCCGCCGACTGTGACACTTGGTCTTCGATTCTGCCTTGTCCTTCACTTGTCCTTGAAATCTAAGACTAAACCAAAAATTAAATCCGTCTTGCTCGATCCCTAAGTAGGAGAGGAGGGAATTTATTTCTTTGCATGGTAGAAAATAATTCATCTGATATATGAGCTCTTCCAACAAGTGATACCTCACACATGCACACAGACACACAACTGGCAAAGCAGGCAAGAATCGTCTCTTTATTTTGGATTCATAGAAATATTAAAATGGTTAGAAGCAGGGTGTCACCCACCAGAGGGATCCGTAGATTATTGACACCCCATAATAAGGATGAAAACTAATGATTGTTAATATGTCACTAATCAGGTCTAAAAAATAGAACTGCAGGAGCATCATTATTTTTTTTTAAAGTTAAGATTCAGTTTGGGTAGATCATTTGAGGATCTCATCTCCACTCCTCAAGAGTATCTTACTCAAGGGAATTATTTCAGTGTTTGGCCAATGTTTACAATATTTAAAAAAATTATGTCATCAGATCCAATGCCATGTTTGCACGGAGGGGTTAGAAAAATGCAGCATGTCAAGTCAAATGAGTGATTAACTTTTGGCAGTAAATGTCAGGAAATTACCAGGTCATCGTCATCAACTTCCCCTGATTTCCCCTTTCACTTAGTGGACCCACGTGGTCTTTTGAGGGAAGGGGGGTCACAAATTGTAGATTGGCCTGTTTTTGGGTTTCAGCCAGAAAAACAACATACCAGCCACTAACTTGTTTCCCTGTGAAAAATGAATGGGAGCCTATTAGTCTGTTGATGCCAATTCGAATCCATTTTTCCATGAATGTTTTCGTTCAGGTCACATTTGGAACCTGCCCTTTAGACTTTACGGTGTGGGGCAGACCTTGTAAATCACTTACCAGTAGGAATTTTCTTCCGTGTAGGAGCGGGATGCATTCCCATATCTATCTATCACAGATGGTCACAAGATTCGAGTCCCATTTGACCACATTGTCACATACAGGTTATAGATGGCTCCACAACCAGGTGGTCAGTCATTGCTATTATTCACATGATTATCATCATTAATAAGATTAAATTGCTGCATGGAGTTCATATCATAATATGTGTAATAGTAATTTGGAGAGGATCAGTGACTGCAAAGTAGTTATAGGGGAGAGAATATAGCCAGACAGCATGGGATGTCGATTTGTAGGATGACTGTTGACGAGGAAGATGAAGAGGACATAGCGGCTTGAAATTGACGAGCCATACAAAGACAAAGAGTAGTGGAAGCTAGACTGAGGGCAGAGATGAGATTTTGTGAGCAGCAGTTTTGTCTTTTGCCAAGATAGTTCTACAGATGCAGTATTTGCTCTAAGAAAGTTTATAGAGAAGTACAGAGCAGGTCAGAGGGAGCTGCATTGTGCCTTTGTAGATCTAGGTAAAGCATACGACAGGGTGCCATGAAAGGAACAGTGATACTGTATGTTGAAGTCTAGATTGGCAGAGAAACATATTAGACCGGTGCAAGACATGTATGCGAACTGTGAGACAGTGGTGAGGTGTGTTGTATGTGTGACAAAGGTGTTCAAGGTGGGACATTATCAGGGATCAGCTTTGATCCCCTTCTTGTTTGTAGTGGTGATGAGCAGGCTGACAGATGAGGTTAAACAGGGACCCATGGACTATGTTTACAGATGACATTGTGATCCTACAGTAAGATAAGATAAGATAAGACAAGACAAGACAAGACAAGACAAGACAAGACAAGACAAGACAAGACAAGACAAGACAAGACAAGATAAGATAATGCTTTATTGATCCCCATCGGGGAAATTTGTTTATGAGAGCATGGCCATGGAA
>CAAKHD010009009.1:47091-58064 GCA_901007705.1 Fistularia tabacaria | reverse complement strand
GGGGGGGGGGGGGGGGGGGGGGGGGGGGGCGTGTGTGCCCCTGTGCGCTGAGTCAGCACGGTAGATGAAGGCTTCCTGAACCACAGCCCGGCTCCGCTCCGCTCTGCCACAGTAGACTGATGTCCGCCTGGAGAGAAACATTAAACCCAAACTGAATCATTGCAGCAATGCTGGTGCACAGGCTGATATTTATACCGTCACCACACCTTCATTTCCCTGGGGGTTGATGAATCAACATTCATCTATCCACACACACAGACACACACACACACACAAACACACACACACAAACACACACACACACACATACACTTAATAGTAGATGCTAGGTGAATGGATCAGAAAGTTGAAATGAAATGTTATTCCAGGTTACGCATAGCTGGTAGGTTAAGATTAGATTACATGACAATTAGACTGATCAGATAAGAGATATTACATTCCTAGATTAGAAGGAAGGCAGTTAGGTAGTCAGGCATGATGGTATTCTCCTGGTACAGTGTTAGCGAAGATTGTGCAGTCGCTGCCACTCCCTGAATTCCAGCACCAACATGCACTGCATCGTCTTCTGTCACTCCACTGCAGAGAAAATTCTTTGAGGAGGAGGAGGAGGGAGACAGTGTTTAACCGATACCATGGTAAAAACCCCAAAATACTGCAAAAACCAAAACAAGCGATTCTCAGTTTTCATCACGTCGCAAGTGCTCCCCCCATCACTGCTTACGCTATATAAAATGTACCTCATTTCTATGGTGTGATATATATCAGTTTCCTCCTTTTTAAATATATAAAGTTGTTAAAAAAGAAAGGGGAAACAACAAGACCACAAGCTGCATTCAGACTCCACTCAAGGCAAGATTTTGTATATTTGTTTGATGTGACTTGATTCCAAAGTAAACAAGGCCACTTGTTCACTTTCAGAACTTGAGTTTCTCCATATTCTGAGACCCGTTGCATTTTTAACCGCAGTACCTTTATCCAACAGCACAGGCACTGCTAAGGCACTGCTAAACTGCTAAATTGGAGTTCAAACCAACAGATAGAAACAGAGTAGGGGAGTTTTATATTCAACATCTGACAAGGTAGCATTTACATTTTACTTTTTATCACTCAGTATGATCTTTGGTGCTGCAGATCCACTTAAAACCCGAGATAGTATTTCTCAGTTTTTTTCAAATGACTTTTCATGTCTCAGTTTTTGACTGTTGGCGATGGAACTGCAGAAACACCCCGACATGTCAGTCCAGTTTGCACTGTCATGCTCACCGCAACAACACATCTGCATTTCTAATGCATGGTCACCAGAGTGCACTATAGACTTCCATTTGAGACTTGAGCCCAATGCACACTGAGTCTACCAGATGTATCGCCTCCAGCCAACACTCAGGCGATGTCTCCTGTGGATTTTTGGATTGGGATGGAATATTGTCCTACACATCATCCGATTATTGGCATCATCAGGAGCTCTGTGATATGGAATATATATATATATTTAAAACTTAATAATATTGCTGATAATGGCTATGTTTATGGAGAACTTTTCATCTAAGTGCTGTACAAATGAGAAGGGTTAAGAGTAGGACATCGATGAAATGAACATCACACGTTCAATGTATTTATTCCTATCCTTATCTTAATTTACTAAAGTACATTAAGTCATTTTCTAACATGCATACTTCATACTGGTCTGACAGATTGATATAGAAGTATAATTAGTAAATAAATATGTGACGTTTGGAAAATTTATTATGTTCCTATTTTTAGATAATTACAGGTAATCATTTTTGCTAATTGTTGATAATTCAACAGTGATTTTGAAAATTCCTTTCCAGAATTTTTGTACTTATTTTTTCTTGCTAATTTGGGGGTAATTTCTATCTAATTTCACATAATCTGATTTTTTGAAGGGCACACATATATGATTTATCAGTGACAATTAGCAGGATCTGTATTATTTAATAACTGTTGCTTAAAAAAGGTAAGATAAGATATTACTTTAATAGTTCCAAAGTGGGGAAATTCACAGTTAACAAGAGCAAGGACAGTAAGAGCTTAAGCACGTATCAGTGTGCACAAGATTTTCCATTCAGTGGCTGTCCATTTACAACTGTGAGTACGCATGATTATAAAGCCCAAGTTTACAGAAAAAAAATCATTTACCAGCCATTAATGTGCAAGGTATTGTTTTCAGTGTCAGTAATGTACCGAAAAAAAGAACCATCATCTGCAGTTTTGACGGCAGTGCTTCTAAGAATGGAATATGATGTTCTGTGTGGACGTTATCAGCCCGAATATATAGAATAGAGATTTTATATTTTACAGTGCAATCGGTGATTGCACATTCTTGAGATAACAGTTGTCATATTCCACATGGAACGAGAAGCATTGTTGTCTACCAAGAACAGTGCTGGTTATATGGTCTAACAGTTGCAGGGAGGAACAACCTGTGATGTTTCAGTCTGCCGCTGAAGGAGCTGCCCAGTGTTGTGATAGTAGTAGTTGCAGTGGGTGGGGCAGGTTGTCCGCCAGAGATCTGATAGCTTGGCAATCATTCTCCTCTCTCCAATCACCTCCATCCCTGGACTGAGCTGGCTTTCCTTATTAATCTGTCCAGCCTCTTGTTGTCCACTGCTGGCATAAACTGACTTTGATGTAGCTGCTAATAAAACTCATCCATCCATCCATCCATCCATCATCTGTCGCTTATCCTGCATTCATGGTCCCGGGGGACGCTGGAGCCTATCCCAGCATTCATCGGGCGAGAGGCAGGGTACACCCTAGACTGGTTGCCAGTCAGTCACATATTCAGACAAACAACATTCACTCACTCACTCATTCTGGGAAATGTTCCCAATTTTTTCCAATTAATCTGCTGCATGTTTTTGGACTGTGGGAGGAAACCGAAGAACCCGGAGAAAAAAAAACACAGAGACACGGGAACAACATGCAAACTCCACACAGAACGGTCCTCTGTCAAATAAAGAAATTGTTCGCTCCTTTTTGACAGTTCCTGTTCTGAAACAACCAAAGCCACCTGATGGAAAATATGACATTGGGAGAATTTTTCACACATTTAAAAAAAAGAGCCCAGAGCTGAAGCATATTTTGACCTAAACAAGGAGAACTCAGTAGCAGGGCACCTGACCTGCGTAAGCCTCTTGACCCTGTCCACCCTGGAGATCTAGCCTCTCTGCACCGCTCAAAGCAGGAGGCAGGGAACACTGGACTGGATGTTGGGTTTTTTTTTCAAAAGGACCTCAAGCTGTGCTGAGTCATGGAGAAACAGAGACTCCCCAAAGCTGACATCCACCCGGAAACACAGGGAGTGACAGAAACCTTCGTATCTGATCTGCTTATGCAGAGAGGAGGCAAACAAAGCAGTGAGTTATGTGAGGCTTGTTGCTAATATCTATTTAACATTATTCACATGCACACTCCAAATCATTTTTATCAGTCATATAGTATCAAAGAGAGGATGTTTGGAAACCAAAGTAAACGTTTCTTTATATTCATGTTAGTTTGAGACAAAATTAGCAGTTGCAAAAAGCTACCAAACTGCTAATTAGGAAGCATGTATCACATTAATTCCGATATGCTCAAGGACATAAAAATGGCTTGTGGATCATTTAGGAGCAAATCCTTGGAACAGACCTCGATCAAGCCTCAGCAACATTGTGATTTAAGCATGTTCTCAATGATTATAAACACTTGGTTTTTTTATGGCTGGCAATTTAGAAGTAAAATAATCCATTTTAACAAGGTAGGACACTGCTAATGAGAAAGTACCTGTTTGAGGACATTGAGTCTAGCCTGGCTCCATGCTCTGGCCCATTATATGCGACAACAGCGTTTAGGGGAAAAAACAAAACAAAGACTATAATACTTAACCTACTTAACAATAACCTGACCCTGTGACCCTGTGTAACAGCATAAATTGGTTCACGTTCAAGCAGTGTTTTGTTTTTGTACTCAATAAGGTCCTACTGATACTAGATATCAAAGAAGTAGAAGAAATTCAAAATAACAAACAAAAGTTAGGGGTCTCGGGAGTTTAACTTGATCTCATTTCATTTTCACCGAAGGAGGGGAATCTGTCTTATCCAAACAGAACAGACTGTTGCTATGGTAACCAGCAACCCAAATCCTAAAAGCTTTGAATTTAAAGTTTGCTCTGTGTGCATCTGAGTCCCAAAGAAACCAGCAGTGTTTGGGACCAATGTGTTGCATCTACTGACCTCTTGTTGTCATCTCCTGTGTGTGCAGAGTCTCATTTCACCTGAGACTGACGTGACTGATGGTCGATAGGTGACGGTCCAATGCCGATGTCCATTTTAGAAGACCTCTCTCCTCAGAGTTGATGCTTTAATTGATTGTTTTCCAGACTTTTTTTTCACTCTTCACCCTTGATTTGATTTTGAACATTTTATCATCATGTTTTCTTGACAGTATATAATGACCAGAACTTTTTAAAATGTAAAACATTGCAAGGCAGATGAAAAGAGTAAACTTTGTGGAACAATAATTGATAGATTACCTGATTATCTAAATACAATACTTTTAGATTCTTAATAAAGTACCACCAAATCAGCAAGACAATGACTCAGTATAATTGTGTCATCATTGTCAAGTCTGACTGATTGGAAGTAGAATATATGAATAAGTGACAAAATAATAATAATAGTAATAATAACAACTTCAGAAAAAAAAATGTAAAAAAAAAAATGTGATATGACTCATCTGTCAGGTTAAAGCTGAACCTTAAAAATGATCCAGAACATTTTTGGACTATTTGATCACATTATGAGTTACAATAATATTTCAGTTCATTTACACTTTGTCCACAAAGTGGAAATATTTTCCCCCAAAGTACTTGGGTACAGGATCAGAGTACTGCACTCAGCACAGGATAAAGGCGACACAAACAGCTTTTTACCAGGTTATGTAACTGCTACAGGAACAAGCAAGAAACACACAAAGCACACATAAGAGTATTTTACTGTAATGTTGAATAAAATCTATAAAATATTACACAAAAAATACATTATTTTCCTTCACTTGCAGTGATGTAATAATCATATCAGCAGACAGTTTGTGCTTTGTAGATCCTACGAACCCTCTTTCATACATTTATAAATAACAATGCAGTGTTTTTTTATCTGCTTGTTCTCTTTCGTCCCGTCCAACAGATTAAACTAAATGAAAGACAAACAAGTGGTCTGTTTCTGTTTTTGTTTTTGTCTTTTTACGTGTCGGCTGAAATCCAACAGCTTCTCACTGCTTCTGTCTCTGCGGGAGGGCGGAAAACAGGTCGCTGTTGAAGGGGCAGCACGCTCCTTGTTCACCTTGTGCCATTGGTCGCCGGTCTGAGTCCGGAGCAAAACAAGCCCTAAGCCACTCCCATTCGCGAAGTGACGAAAGGGACTTCGTCCCCTTCCCCCTCCCCCTCTTACTTTCCCTCCCAGCTCTGGCTGCCACCTCCTCCCTTAGCTAGTTTGCTGTCAGGATACATTAAGCTCATGTGTCAGTTGTGTTCACTGAACACAGGAGGGAAAAAAAATGGCAGAGGAGAGGAAAGTAACTTTTTCCCCCCTCAAATCAGTGAAGCTAGGGCGAGGCTGACAGTTCAGAAGTAAGGCACAGTGTCGACACGTGATGAGGACGGACTGCTTCAGCCCCACGGGGAAAGTGTTGGATTGTCAGCCGAGATCTGACGGTGAGATAAATAGGAGATTGTTTGGATCAGCTCGCGGCAAATGGGAGTGTCTGAGTAAACAGACGTCAGGAGGTAGAACAGGAGTTAAACATAGGGAGGGAAACACCACCACCTTCAGCGGCTGAATCGCTCATACTGACAGGGTTTCTCATGAATACCCCATCACCCACCCACCTAGGGTGGCTCTCAACAAGTCCCAGCTCCAGTTTAAAGTGAATTCGCTCCAAATCGGACAATGACATCTGCAGATGTGATTGACATTCAGGTGACTTTCACCTGCAGTTACAAACAAGAAAACTGATCCAGTATCAGCGATCTGAGCCTAAAATTAACCATAAATAATTAACTGCAGCATTTTGTCATTTTTCTGGTTGTCTCTAAATGACTTTTTTTTTTCTTTTAAATAAGCTGCATATGAATTGCATTTTCTGGTGGCCAAATAACTCTTTATAATCCAGCAGATTCATATAAATGGCCTTACTTTGGGATTTTGATTAAGAATTATGAAAATTGATTCAGACAGTGTTGAAAAATAACAAAAAGCCATTAAAATTTGACATGAAAAGGGGAGATTGGTGCTGCTGGGTTATGTTTCTTTTGCTTAAATGCAATTGAATAAACACTTTAATAAACAATTTCCCATTGAGAACCCACTTTTAGAACCCCTCTCCTCCGACTGGATAGGAGGCTATAGTTTCAGATAGAAACACATATAAAACTGTAAAAACGAAAACACTTCTTATCATTGCAGTAAAAAATTATACATCATCAAGGCCTTAAAAATGCATCGGCTTTACAATTCTGAAACATGGCAAGGATGTCCTGGTCCTAGTTTGGGTCCAGGACTGGACAGGGACTACATTACTATTCAAGTACATGTACTCTGCTGCTGCTGCTGTGTTCAGGTTGTGTAGGATTCACCATA
This sequence comes from Fistularia tabacaria, assembly GCA_901007705.1. Taxonomy (NCBI): domain Eukaryota; kingdom Metazoa; phylum Chordata; class Actinopteri; order Syngnathiformes; family Fistulariidae; genus Fistularia; species Fistularia tabacaria. The sequence goes on along the minus strand of CAAKHD010009009.1, from coordinate 51,429 downwards.
AATACAAGCTGCCGGTAAGGAGGCGAGGTATCCTCTGACAGTCCAAGGTTGCAGAGATCTGAATCATATGTTACACACGGGGCGCAGTTGCCAGGGACCTGCTGCAGTTTTCATTCATAAATAATAATAATAATAGTAGTTAAGAATTCCAAATGACAACTCTTTCTCATCTTCCTGCTTCATCAACATGGCATCTAGCTGTAGAATTCAAAATTCGGTTCCACAAACTTAGGCTCTCTAACTAGCCAGCCCTCCTCAAGAAAAAGACAAGTTCAGTTCCTCTGACAGGAGCCTCTCAGTCTTGACAGGAAATCCAGGCCTTTGCCCTTTTGGGCTGCCTGGAATTCCACCCTCTTTAAGTAATTAAAAGGATTTCAATTAATAATCAACTCGGCTTTGATTCCTGCGGTCTGAGTGACACGCCAACTCCAAAGGATCAGATTCCATATTCATTGGGACTCCCAGACTCCAGAGATGAGCAATATTCAGGCGTTAGGTCAGATATAAAAGGTTCCATCTGCTTTGACGCTTCTACCCAAACTTTACCTTCAGGAGTTCCTGCGCTCGCAAGTGTTGCAACACGGACTCTTGTCAATCCGCCTCGATTCCTTATCCGCTAGTCAAAACACACAATCTGTGGTGACTCCCCTAGTTGTTGTCGTCTCAGGGCGTGGTTTAAAATTGTATCTTAAAAGCAGTAAAATCACTGGACGCAGTTAGCAGCTAGCATTGGTATATGGTCTAAATAAAGACTCATAGCACCTCATCATGTGAAAAGGAAACAAATCGACTAAAGGAGAACAGGTAACCCTGCCTGGTCCCACGTCGGTCCAGATTCTTCATGAGGTCAGATGAATAAACAAATGTCACAAGAATCCAATTCTGGCTCGCCAGTTTTCAACACGGCGGCAACAACATCAAAAAATCTCTAATGGCAGACAAAATTTCGATCCTTGAGGGTTGTAAAGTGCCATGTGCTCAACACTACAGCAATGAATATTTGATCCGATCACAAGCAGTTTCCTGTACCACGGATGTCTGCTAAAATTGCACACAGCGATGGAGGCATGAAGAGCTGCTCAGTATCGTGACGCAACTAATGGCTGGGCATCTTGCCCTAGTCTCTTTGGTTGTGGGTCCACAGAGCAAGAAGACTCTGGACGCGTGCTGCTAACATCTGCTCTCCGATTGTTAATTACATAGAATGCAAAAGAATTAGGATGGTTAAATTGGGACAAAAAAAAGCAGCCTATTCTTCCTAAATGTCAAGTCTACAGGGAACCCGTGGTGCACTTGCAGTTCCAAGATTGGCCACTTTTAACACCCAGCTCCTCCTACGTCCAGCTTCACTGATCATTTCATGATGAGCTGGTAATGTTTTGGTCAGATGGAACCTTGAAATATCTAACATCACGTAAATGTTGAGCCTATGTTCCCTGTACTCTGTTCAACAGGAGCCCGTGTTTTGGATCAGGACTTCACTAGAATCTCCATGATGTGGTCCAGCTCATTCAGGTCCATCAGACATGATTGGAGACTCCCTGTGGAGCCATGGCCGGCAGGGCGTACCTTCACGTCCTCCTCTCCCCACAGCGACACACTGACGGGCCACAGGGAGCCAGCCGCCCATGCAGTCGGTAGGTCCGATGACTCGTACATGGACGTATCAATGTCCTCGAAAATGTCGTCCAGAGCGAGGTCACTGAGGTAGCCCATGGTGTTTACTGCGTCACTACAAACATTGATTGTCGCAGAAGGAAGAGGTTTCTGTAGGTCTGGTGAGCTGCTGGCCCTCAGAGAGGAAAACTCCAGGGGCGGCGACGGATTTTCCCGGTCATCTTCTGCACAGCCCGGACAGGTGACTGACATGTTCTCGCTGATGGCGCCCCGGAGAGCACACGAGTCAGGATGCACGCCGTTGAGGAGCAGGTCCTGGCCGCAGGTCCCCTCCACATCGCTCTGCATGTCCTCCTGGATCTGCCGCAGTGTGTTAACAAGCAGCACCGAGCGGCGCAGGCTGAGCTCCATCCCAGCCTGGTAGCGCTGCAGTTTCTGCAGGCAGAGGCCAAGCACCAGCTGCCGCTGCTGAAGGTGGTTCATGTCCCCGGGAGCTACCGGGAAATCTCCCTCCACCGCTGCCTCCTCTTCTTCCTCCTCCTCCTCCGCATTCTGCTCCTTCTCCTCCTTCACAGCTTGTAGCTCCTCCACACAGCTCCACTTCCGCTTCACTCCACGACCCAACATCAGCCTACAGACAGACACATAGGTCAGATCCATCCGTCTGCACCAGCGGGTCTTGAGTGCTATTGCCCTTTATCAGTTTGTTTAAGTCTTCCTATATTTAAGTAAATCTTGTTTTTTTTAAGAGAATTCCCATTCTGTGATCAGGTCAGAGCCTGCAGATTTCTGGATTTTTTTGCAGATTTTTTTTCCTCACCAAAATAAGCAGAGAGGTGGTGTAAAATCAAAATTGGATCTTAATTTTTAAAATAAAACGAAATCCAGAGTAGAAGTATTTCAGGAACTATTACCTGGACTAAAGTTTTGTTTAGAAAAATCTTATGGCCCACAGTGTGTTTTATCTAGTTTTCATCATCCCCCACTTGGAAAACAAAGACATCCATACTGCACACCATAATAACAGTGCATTTACAGTGGGTTTTTTTCAGGGTCAATTCATGGCAGATTATCAAACGCTCTTCTTTTGCATCAATAGACAAACATCCACGGCTCCCTGCAGAGAGGTTTAAGTCATGTGAATGGAATCCATAGTGGATGGTTCAAATATCATCTGATAATTATGTGGAAAAATTGTAGGGCTACAAAAAACATCGCTGACAGCCTGAGAAAGGCTCCAAGCTTTTGCTCAAATGCTGGTGAAAGGCTTCGCCCCAGGAATAAGTCACACATGGTAGTGGGGATCTTAAATTAATAATTGCGTCACTTGTTTTTCTGATCACTGCCTGCAAATTTTTTTACTTAATTTCAAGTAACTTCTAGGAGCTTCTTGGGTGATTTTTTTAGTTAATACCTCGTTTATCTTCATTAACATCTTGCTGATTTCCCCCCTACTATTTCCGGTAACTATTCACCAGCAATCATTTGATTTCTTGACATATTTTGGTTTGGTTCTTCGTGTTTTTTTTTCATATCATTTAGAGAAAAATTTAATTTCTTGCTGACTTTAAGTCAATTTCTATTTTTCCAATAATTCTTCTGTAATTACTTGCAGATTTGCACGTACTTTGTGGACATTTTGGAGTTACCCCCCCCCACACACACACACACACACAATTTCTTTCGTATTTAGAGAACTGTCAGGATTTTAAGGTCGTTTCTTGTCAAATAAAATCTATGACAGGAGAGATGAGGTCAAAAAGAGCGAAATTGTCATAGTAACGGTTAATCGCACGCGCGGGCTGTCAGTGACGTCAGAGCATGTCAGATCTCGTCAAACGCCATCCCGTTTACGTAACGCGGCCAATATGGCCGGTTACTCCTGCACACTCTCACTCCAACAGTTCAAAAAAAAAGCAAAAAACACCCACCATGCCGGATTCAGGAATCTAGCTTCGACTCGCCGAGCTATTTTTTTTTAACAAGTCCCCCAGCCCCCCATTTAAACGTGGTCGGTTGTGAGTCAGTGCAGGATGTCACACTTTACTCATCCACATACGTACACAAGAACAGAGGGAGAGAGACAGAAATACACGGAGGGTTGGAAAGACAACGGTCTCATCAACGATCGGTTGATGGCAAAGCTGACCAAGTCAAACAAACTCGTCCTGCACGGGGAGTTGAGGGAGGGGGGGCGTCATTTTGGTAAACCCCCTTTCAACACCTCCCTGGCTTCCCTCTCATTGAGGACGAGTTTGCTCCCCATCTGTGGGCTTTAAAACCTGCTCGGTTTGACCGCGAACCGCTCCGGGGCCGAGGCTTCCGGTGAAACGAGTCAGAGCGGTACTATTTTTCTACTGTTAAAAGTAGTTCCGATGAGAGACGCGATGCCGCGGCTGAGGCGCCTCTCCGGTCCGGGACCCCGGAGAAGACCCTCAGCGGTCGGTCAGTCGGTAATGGCAACTTTAGGGTGGGAGGGTGGGGGGCTTCGAGAGATTTTCTTTGTATAGAAAGGCAGTTTGAAACAACCTTACGTGTCCGTGGAAAGTGTCATTCGGCGTGTGGATCCGTGGGGCTTTCTCCGGCTCGCGTCGCCCGCGTCGCCACAGCCGTCGCGTCCGCGGGGATGAAGAATGTTCGCTCGGTCCGCAGCAGCAGCCGGGGGGGGGGGGGGGGGGGGGGGGGGGCGGGGGGTGGGGCTGCGTTTTGTGGAGGCCCCCC
>CAAKHD010009009.1:12389-47071 GCA_901007705.1 Fistularia tabacaria | reverse complement strand
GGGGCGGGGGGGGAAATGTTTTCGCCTCGGTCCGCAGCAGCAGCCGGGGGGGGGGGGGCGCACGCTTGCGGCGGCCTTTGATTGGTCGGCTCACCCGCTGCTCACGCATCCGCCTCCGTCACTCACGGGGCAGCGAATGTGCGACCGCTTGTTCCGGCGGAGAGCTCCTGCTGCGTTCAGGGTCCTCTGGCAAATTCAGCAGCCAAAACGGTGAACACGTGAGCGGCCACGGTCGTTGATCGAAGCAGGAAAACGATTGGTTTCTTGAAGATTCGCTGCGTCGTAAAAGTTGAGATTATATCTGAGGATGGTGTTAAATGTTGATCACTTGAAAGAAGGAATGACAAAACATTAGAATCTTTGACATTCTGTTTTCCTGGAAAATGAGGCTCAGTCCAAACCACATGAAAATATTTATCCATTTACTTGGATTTCTCATACTCTCCACATCAAATATGAGAGTTGGTTCGCAGCTTTCTTGGTTGTATCAGTTTGGAAAAAGCTTTGATAAGGTGGCCACAGGATTTTAATGCCCCCCTCCTGATTTTTGACGCAGATGCTGTCCACCCCTCTGGACCAATGGGTCGGTGTTGTACCCCTGAAGGAAGAAATGACCCTGCTCTCCACCTCTTCCATGCACAGGGTCATATACACTATCATAGATACTGGTGAGCCCATATTATAGGCATGTTTCTGTCTGAAGGAAAAGCAATTGTCCAGGGAGTAGGTTGTTGTTAGGCAGAAATCTGACAGTTGTCTGTTGTCAAGTGGGTCGTGTAGGCCATGCTGTTATCATTTAGCAGTCAGTTCTTCACTATTGTGAAGACCAATGCAGAAAAGCATGTGGTTTGGTGTCATAGGGCTCCATGATTTCGATTGTATTGATACTTCTCGGGATTGGCCTCAGAAGGGCTCCCTCCTTGTGTATCTTTGCTGGTCCATAGATGCATGACACAGCCTCTCCTGGGTACAGGAACACAGGGTGGTTTGTGTGTTATTTTTGGAAAAACTGACTTCTCTCTTCTTGTAGCTATTAGTTGTCTTAGTGTTCAGGGAGCTGTATGTTGTTGTGTCGTTGAGTAGATAGGACAATTCTGAGTGGTAAACCTTGCTGTCCAAAACTACCACTTTTCCAAACTTTGATATTTTATGTACCCCTTCCTCTTCAAGGGTTAAGTTGAAAGGGGGGGGGTATCGGAGGGTGGAGCTGAGGCTTTTAGTCTGATGCCCTGCTGAAAAGACATTTTTGAGTGAAAGTGCAAAATTTTAGTTGTGTTTTGACCCACTACTTTATGTATTTGTTTATTTGATACATACAGTTGTGGGGCCCTGCTCCTTCCTGTCATCAGTTTGGGTATTCTTGGCCTTGGCCAGAAAAACGTTGAAGAACTGTGCTTTTTGAAGTTAACTTTGATCTGTAGTAGGGCGGCACAGTGGTTAATGCTGCAGCATTGTGAAGGACCCTGGTTCAATTCTAACAGGGAACCTTTCTGTGTGGAGTTTGCATGTTCTCCCCATGTCTGCGTGGGTTTCCTCCAGGTCCTCCCGTTTCCTCCCACAGTACAAAAACATGCAGCAGGTTAATTGGAAAAAATTGGGAAATTTTACACCGAATGAGTGAGCGAGTGAATGTTGTTTGTCGATACATGGCCCCATATGGCCCTATGATCGACTGGCGACCAGTCCAGGGTGTACCCCGCCTCTCGCCCGATGACAGCTGGGATAGGCTCAAGCATCCCCCGCGACCCTGAGTGCAGGATAAGCAGCAGAAGATGGATGGATGGATGGATTTTATCTGTATTGCAAGACATTTCCTTTGTACTTCTATGCAACTAGAAAACTCAACTACAATCGAAAGGTATTTGGATTTCACTTGAACATTTTCAGTTTATTCTACTTTCTACTTCTTCACAACTTCATGGGTTTGGGGGGACATTTTCCCTTCTACTGTAGTAAGGATTTCTGTTTTTGAATATGTCAGATTAAAACTTTGCATAAAATTGTATATTCTTATACTTTCAGATTTTAAATCATCTGTCCTGTATTTCTTTTTGAATATGTCAAGCATTTTGTGAGAAAGAATTCCTTTGCATATTCAATGCCCTACTTTTTCTGCTTGGAGAATCCACATAATTTTCTTCAATTTTTTTAAGCAAATCATCTAAAGATCAGAAAGAAATTGTCCGTTAAGTATGACAGAAGTTACTATTTTCAATCATTTAGCCAAGAAAAGCTGGAAAAGAAAACTTAAGAAAACAATCATCGTCAATGCTTCAGTTCAAACAATTGAATTAGAAGCAAGCAATTTGAATTGCCATAATCATTACGGTTGTACTTTTTTATTGTTTTATTATACACTGAAATATTTTAATATCTCAGTTTCTTCTTTTTCAAAAACACCGAACGCAACAACAATGACATACAGACAAGAAAAATCATGTAGGGAGATGTCCGGTATTTAGAGAAACAGTATATTAAAACCCGAACTTCATGAAATATCATATCAGCGTCCTAAGGATGAGTTCTGATAGTTACGGAGGCTCCTGAACGCAGCGTTTTAAAGGGACAGATGACTCAGAGGGGAAGAGGAAAGACGTGACCGGAAAGGCAACCACCAAATAAGGAGTGGCTTGTTCACGTTTCTCTCTTCCTACCCTGGTTCTCTCTCTCTCTCGCTCTCTCAGGCTCTCTCACTCAGTCTCTGAGTTTCACTTTAGATTATTCTTCCTTATCCTTTTCCTCTCCTTCCGTGTCCCAACTCATGGTAAACAATCACGAATGAAAAAAAATCATCTGACCTAGATTCCCTTTGGTTCCACAAAAGAACTCACTTCAGGCCTGCATTGTTGAGGGGTTTGCGGTGGCCCTGAGGCAAAATGTTCAAAAATTGTGAGAATTAGACGGTGTGGAAAAAAAAGAACCTTTAATCAGAAGAGCAGGAGTTTGGGTGAAATCACCGGTTCTCCAGACACTGTTTAAGTCATTAATGTGTCTGCAATCTTGTTTCACCTTCATGAACTGTCAGTCTCGATTCTTTTTCAGATCCACTGATGGGTTTAGGCTCCATTACATTTTTTTCTTTCCAATTGACATGTCATTTTTGATAATTTTCAGATCCTTTTTTGAAGTTCTTTATAGGTAAATAGTTGTCTCACTCCATTCTTCTGCTGATTTTGGAAATTTTCTCTGTTATAATTGGAGGTTTTCCATTGTGTGTGTGTGTGTGTATATGCTTGAGTGTGAGCTTTGCCCTCCCTCTGTGACTCACTGGAATCGCTGCACTTTAAGGCTCGATCTTCCTCCCTCTCTGATGATTCCACTCTCCTCGGGCAGCCTTTCTGCTGAGTCACCGGGAATCCATTAATCTTTAACCAGATAGTGGCTACATAGGGCAGCTGGACGGCAGGGCCTGGATGCTTTACTCTTTACACCAGCCTTTGTTTTTAAACAGCACTCATTATTTTGGGTTTGTTTTAAGTTGGATTTTTTTCCATTTTTAATATGCAAGAAAACACGGCCTCCCTCAACACGATGGGGGAGCAGCGCTCATTAATAATGGAGGACGTCAAGACACACGAGACGCCCCTGTGGTCCTCTCCATGCTCTGAGCTGCAGACAATAGTCCTGTTCTCTTCACTGTCACACAAACTGTATCTAATGCAAAATCTCACGCTTGTCATGTGAGAGCATGTGAGAATAAAGTCTTGGACCACCGCCGCTGGGGCCGCTTCTAAGTCACCATGAGTGTTTTTGTGTCACTGTCACAAATAAATAAATAAAATCTAAACATAAAAAAATGGCAAGTTTCACCCTCTTGCACACCAGAATTAACATAATTGTTCAGATTAAATCTGATCAACTGAATCCACAACTGGATCGAGCGGTTTTAGTCTCTGCAGCATCTCTGCAGAGTGTACAGCTGAAAAACAGTTCAGTCAACCAAATTCATGGAGGCAGGACACTGCCATACACCAGCGCAAAAACAACACATCTGCTGAAAATATCATCTAGGATTTAAAAAAAAAAAACCTTGAAGTCTGAGATACGCCACAATATACATACATTTGCTAAAAATTAGAATGAAAATTTAACAAGACATGCCGGATCTCAGTTTTATGGTTTGGTAAACCTTTCAGTAAAATATTGCAGTAACTGTTATTACACTTTTTTGTAGGTGTTTATACACTTACTAGAACATTGAAAGTTGTCTTTCAATTTTTCAATTTTTTTTTTGTAAAATCAGGAGCCACTAGTAGAAATGTTGATATAATGGAGATGTGACTATTTTCATTTAAGAAAAAAAAATGAGTTGGTTACCCCCATCAAGAGGGGGGTAAATGACCCACCAAAAGGGCCCCTCAACATTCAACTTTTTTCTAAATTGTTTTAATTTTTGCAGTTGATGTTGGGTTTTGTGATGATCACAGAAAAGGAAAGTCGCTTCTGAACTACTATCCTGGAAATGTGATTAAATGTAGATTTCAGTAAAAATAAATTGCTTTGGTGATGACCAGGTCATATCTTGTTGATTTAAGGTAATTTCACGACTTTTTGTTCATCCCCAAGTAAATTCAAGCAAGGTTTTGCTTTTTTTTGAGGTGGGGAGGGGATTGCCTAATTTTCTATCATTTTCAAACAATCATGATGAAGCAAGCATCTCTTTAAAAACTTGTCTCACTGTCTGTGAAGATTATTGTTTTGTAGTTAAATCTGGCTCTGTGGGCATTCGAATAGAGACAGTCATCGGTTTTTCGACACAGGTCCTGCCCATGAGACTCAAATCAACAGAAAATGAAACTATGACCAAAAATTGAAACTTTGGTTTGAACAAAACTGTAGGACTTTTGAGTTTTGTGTATCGCATTTTTTTGGTTTGTTTTGATGTACAATCAAATTAGTATCCAAAAAAAAATCTTGTCTTTACAGCACAAAGAAAGACTATCCTCTGCCATATTTTTGATATCTGACTTTAGACTTCAGAGGAAAACCTAAAAGTTGTCAAAGTGTAGTCACAAAATGTTAACTGTAAAAAAAGAAACCACAAGACAATCAATAGTTGCACCTTTTATTATAAAAAATATTTACAAAGATGCTACAATGTTTTTTTTCCTTAATATAAAAAAATGCATACATTTTACAACGGTAATAAGTCTTTGAAGTTCTAGCTCCCATTCAGACCAGTGACATCCTTCAGGAGTGTTGTGGTAAGGTATTCAGCGTGTCGTAATACTGTTTTGTTTTTTATTCAATACATTTTGTTTGCCTGAGTTAATCTCTTCATCACCATAAAAGGAACAATTTTTGAAAAAAAAAATGCATTTGATTTTCTTCCACATCTTTAGGAGAAAGGCAACTGTTTGCATAAAAGAATTAAAGGACATTTGAGTCGTATACAATCATTTTGACACAAGTATGGCAGAGCTGCATAGTGATCGGAATAGTAACCCAGTTATTACTAATAAGAAAAAAAAATGTGAGGAATAAATAGGGACTGCATTCAAACTGGAGTGAAGTAATTGTTTAAATATAATTTCATTGAGCCAAATGATTAAAAAAAATTTTTTAGTTAATATGGCGTGTCTGTACCTAGATATAATAAATACAATAAATAAAAAAAAATAAATTAGGTGGGTTAAAATACAGAGCTCCTCATTTGTTGCTGCAACAGACGAGAGAAAGAAATATGGCTTCTAAATGCAGTTATCATCCCGGGGTTTCTCTGACAATTACAAAAAAAAGTTAATATTTGTTATCAGGTCTTTTACAGGAAAAAAACTAAACAAAAAAACAGCAGGTTTGTGATAAAGGTTTGTCCAGCTGAAATTGGGAAGATCTCTTTTTTTTTTTTTTTCCCCTTCCCTCCACCAGCAGTCGGACGGTTGCTGGCAACGGAGTTCCCTTCCCTGCATAAAGCTTTAGAGAGAACGGAGGAACAACGCCCGCTGAGTGTGACGATGCCGGTCCTGACACCTCGTTATACCAAAATACCAAACCATGGGAAGACACTGTCTCGAGTCCGGCTACATTTAAAATCTTAAAAACCGCTTGGGGGGGCGGGGAAAACAATATTAACAATAATCATAATATCAAATGATATTTGCAAAATCCCCCAGCTGTATGATGCAAAAAAATATATTTCTATATACACATACGTACATATACATATATTCCATCCATAATTGCTCAAATCTTTAGGAAAATATGCATTGATTCATAGATTTTGATTTTACAATTTGTTCCGGTTGTTATGATGCGTGTAGTGTGATTTTGAGCTTCAGTCCATGTAACAATAAATAGAAACGGACCCGCGAGAGAGATAGAGATTGCTAGAGAGAGAAAGGCGCAGGGTACGACCAGAAAGAGCTAGTATGACAGACGTAAACATGGAAAGTTGGAAAATAAAAATGCATCATGGTTTAATTATCTTTGCCTTCTCGTCTTACAGACGTCGCTCAGTTTTGGATCTTTTTGAACAGTAGGAAACTAACAGGCAGCCACTGGTTTGGAGATAATGAATTATTTGTTTTTTTAAAAAGACATTTGATTGCATGTGTCAATAGAAAACTGAAGGCCTCGTTTCGACACAGCTCAGGTCTGTTCCTTCCTACAAGTACCTCCAAAATCCCTAATGTCTGTGAATTTTCTGCTGTTTATCATTTCCTTCAGTCCAACTTGTGACAATAGTCAGGTGTTGCTTTACACAGCTTGATGGAGAAAGGCACCTGGCTTCAGGTGGATTACCCAGACAGAAAATGCACTCACCTGTGTTGAAACACTGTAACACAATTCAACTATGATACAAAATGACTGAGGCGGAAACGAGGCTTTGGGGGTCTAGAACCAGCACTTAAAATTGCAGTGTCAGATTATCTTAAAACCACTTTGTCTCCCTGATAATTTCCCACCTTGACCCCAAAACTGCACCAATCTCCCTGTGTAACAATACCACATTCAGAACACGCACGTGTCACTGTGCATAGTCTGCTAGGAGTGAGTGTGGGATCCGTCTGGGCCGGAGGAATGTTCCATGTTTCAGGATCCCACAATGATCTCCATGATGTGGTCCAGTTCATTCAGGTCTGACCGACAACTCGAACTGGAGCTCAGGGCACCAGGCCCGTGGGAGGAGAGGCTCTCTAACAGATCGTAAGGCCCCATCTTGGGGGCGGTCTGCATGCCGGTCAGCACGGTGTCCAGGTCGTAGTAGGACGGGTCCACGTCTGAAAACAGTTCCTCCAGTGCGGGGTCAGGCGGCGGCGCCGGGTGCTTTATCTCAAAGGTCCCGAAAACCTGCTCCCCCGACCTGGAGTCTGCTACCGGGTGGTCCCGGTCCGCCTCCTCACACTCCGACGCGCACTCTTCGCTGTCCTCCTCCTCCTCCTCGCATTCACCGTCTTCCTCCTCCTCTTCCCAGCACGGTCCCATACCAAAAGGACCCGCCAGATAAGAAGCCGAGGACAGCTGTGGCGCAACCGGCGACAAAGCGGACATGGTGACCTCTGACTCTGCATCTCCCTCCATCACCACCTCCTCTGAGTGGTAGCTTTCCTCCATTCCCACCACTGAGAAGGGCTTGGGGCTCTGGCCAACCTGGGCCGCTGCGTCTGTCTGTCGGCAGAGCACTTCTGTGGCCACCAGGCGGTCGGCCGGGCACTGAGCGGCCGCCAGGGCCTGGGTCATGATCTGCCAGGTGCCATCCTGGGTCATCTCTTCCTGGATCTGCCGCACGGTGTTGGCTATGAGCACCGAGCGGCACAGGTTGGGCTCTACCAGCATGTGGCAGAGCTGCAGCTTGATCAGTGACATGTCAAGCAGCGACTGCCGCTGCAGGCTATAGGAGGACGACAGCGTCCGAGCCATGGCAGATGACGGGCCCTGGTCGCCGCCGGATGCCGCTTCCTCCCCAGAGTCTGAAAACTTGCGCTTGGTGCCTTTCGGAAACATGTTGCCTCTCTGGTGACGGAGAGGAAACAAAGAGACAGTCAGAAACGTGGCGGTAAGACTTGACTTAAATTAATCATCACACAGAAACTTACAAACTATTATAAACTTTGCTAGCTAGAATAAGGATTTGCATGTAGTTAAGACTGTGTGATGCAGTGAGGCTATGTGGTGTTACATTTGTGTGTGAGGGAGCTACAGCTACAATCTGCTGAGTAGCAGCTGTGTCTTTGTAAACAGACTACAGATTAAGCTCTTTGTGGACTACAGTAAACAGTAAATTATCTGTTGAAGTTGTTTTTTGCTTTAAAGTTTGCTATACCTTTCCTGTTGAGAGGCACAGGCAATAGCATAACAGCTTGGTCCCGGCTGCAACGCTCCTAGTACTTTTGTACGAGCGACAAGCAGCTTTTGTTCAGCACCATTTCTGCCCATTTTAGGCCAGTCTGAAGCAAGACTCCTGCTGGGCGGAACAACCACACTTTTAACAGACCACTGAGCCACCGAAAATAGCATGGTAACCATGTCAATGTGGACGCTGCATCAAAGTAAGCACAGACTAGAGAGACCTTTGTCAGAAAACAAACACAGCACTCAAGTTACATAATTAGTGTATCCTTTCCCACTGCCACCTGTGATCAAGAAAGTATCCTAATCAATTGGTTGCTATTAAGGAACAAAAAAAATGATCAAAAGATTATAAAAAAAAAAAAGGAGAGCATTTACAATATTGACATCACAACAAACCACCATGAGCCGCTAATTTTCAGAAGAGGTCTCGGGTTTCCGGGTCTACAAACACAGCACACGTCAAAACTAGAAAAACAAGATTTTCACTTTCTCTTGACTCTTGGGAGGGGAAGAAAAGAAGAGTCAACTTCCTCATTACACGCCGCTTCAAAATACACACGTTTTGTAGGAATAAAACAAACTCCTGCCAATGACTGAAGGTTCTCTGCCCTCCCCACCCCCCAAAAAGCAAACGGGAATCTGAATAAATAGGAGACTAAGCAGCTTGGACAATTTAAAGTCTCATCAGACTGAAAAAAGGGGAGCAGCGGTCGGCTGGAAAAACCTGTTGGCAGGGTGATTGGGTGAATGATTCCACGCCAGCTACAAGTTCTGTTTCTGATACATTTTCAAACAAGGACAAAAAATAAATCACTAGAAACCAGGGATACAGTGACAATATCAAAGGCAAAAACAGTGTTATCGTTTACAAGATGTGAAATCAAACATAATTTTAAAAAAGTTATGTCACACCTTTCAACCATGTTGAAACTAAAAGCACAAGACAGTGCTGTTGTAAAAAGTTTTAATTTTCATTTTAGCAATGGAAATAAGCACTAAAAAAATGACCTATAAATTGTTCAAATTGAGATCTAATCATATAACAAAGAAGTTGTACAGCAGCACACTGGGTTTATTCCAAAACATACATTCGAACACACATTTGATCAATAAAGAAACATAGAAAAAATGGTGGACTGAATATTTTCTCTGGCGTTTCCCTCGCAGCGGATGGTATTTATGTGCTTCTGAACACATTTCAAACCTTAAATAAAAAATTTCAAAAAATTGAATAAATTACAACTATTCCCTCAACATGTCAACGAGTATCAACAGCATCATTAAAGTAACTGTATTTCACACCAAGAAAAAGGATCTAATGTGCACTGAATTGGGGGCCTAGGGGTATTCGAGTCCTCGCTTGCATAGAACAATATTTCCTGTCAGTGGACGGAGGAGAGAGGGAATGAGGAGGTGGGGGTCAGGGGCATTTATGAAGCTGCCCGGAGATCTAAAATCCAAAAGGTGAGAAAACAATTATGGACGTGTGCTGTCTCCTTGTGTTTTTGTGCTGGGCTCCTGTTAGAAAACAAGAGACGCTACGGAACGCTACCTCTCTGAAGGAAGAACAACACAATGATGTGGACAAATCCGAGATGCCGAGTAAAGACAGCCAGAGGAAGGGGTTAATCAGACCTACGAGCTGTGAGAGAGTAGAGAGCACCGAGAACAAAACAACACTTTTGGACATGACAGGTGTGTATATTTATATTTTTTTCTTTACATTGTAGTTTTTGAACACCCGATAGTTCAGCATTTATTTGACTTTCTTTCTCTTCTTCTTTTTTTTTTTTTTTTTTTTAAAAGAGGACCATCAAGCCAAGGTCTATGGACAACCGATCTTGGTGTTGGTTGTTCTGGTTTATGGTTTCACATGTCTCGATCACTCAGTAGGTTCATGGGCGGGACAAATACTCGCTGTTTCTACTTCCTTATTTGCTTGTTTAATAGTGATAGACCTTTATGAAACATTCCTCACATAGAAACGCATCTCAATACTGTAGGAAATGGTTAGGAAGAGGAAAAGCCGTGTAACCCTTTAACGTCTCAATGGGGAAAAAATATTTTCTAAATTCCTCATTGTAACTTACAGTTTTTTCTCCTTTTGCGGGTCTCTGCCTTCAAGTGCAATTATATGTGGACTCAGTTTAAACAGAGTTTAAATATGTACGGTATATTTGAAGACACTGAATTTTGCAATTGTCTTGCGTTGATCCAACATTTTACTTTTTCACTACATTGTGACGGTTTTCCTTTTTTACATATCTATAAGAATATAAAGAAGATGAACATGGTCACATCTGTCAAGTTCAACACATTTTTAAATAAGGTATAATGCTTGAAAATGTGCTCTGATGGTTGAACGGGACATTGAAGGGTTAAAACATCCACTATATTAATAATGGCCCATGGCAGTGAGTGTTTTAGGCATGTCAGAGACTAAGGATGTCTCAGTACCATTTTCATAAACCTTGATGATACCACATTAATAATACTATCAAGCTTTGACAGGCCTTAAATCAAAATTACAACAAAAACAATCAGGAGTTAATCTACATAATTAAAACGTTCAACCTGATATCTTTCACACTGAATACGGTCAGCTCATGCATGTTTTCGTGTTTGAATTGCTTGACACGGAGTGATAGAGATATGTAGGTAATTCATCAAAGAGGAGGGGGGGATCTTTGGATGCCTTTTGAAACAGTAACAGAAAATGCTGACATATGTGGTGTTCAAAAACTCATGTCCGTCAGATATCAGGAAACCAATCAAGGACCACACACACACACACACACACACACACACACACACACAAATTTAAAAAGACAAAACAATAGTCTATTGAATAACATGCCAAGTAACCTGGGTATTACGGTTGTTGTTACACACGGTTGTCACATTAAACGTCAACAAACGTTGCTATTTAACAGTGACGTAACGAAGCCAGCCGATTCAGAGCACTATAATAGAAATATTGTTTGTTTGTTTTAAATGAACCCACTATCCCCCGATCCTTTCTACCCACAAAGCGAGTGTCGAAGTCTCGACGCCGCCGCGGCCGACCGTCTCCGCCGGGAGCCAGAAGCCAAACTGATTGCGGCCTTCGCTTTACGTCAATGGCCCTCAGCGTGGCCCATCCCCCACCGCACGACTCCGCCACGATCAGCTAGCCGTTGTTAATGGATAAATAAACTCGTAACGCGGCGACTCAAACCCTTCCCTCCACCCCTGGTCGGACACCAAATATTTTCAACGGTTATCGTTAAATTGAGCCCCCCCCCCCCTCCCCCCGGGGGAGGGGGTCGCCGGTCGGGAGACGGTAAAGCAAAGCAGGCCGGCGCTCCCGGGGCCGTGACTGCCGCATGCTTTGTCTTTTCGGCGTCAGGACTGTCGAGCGACAATGAGGCCATTTTGCACTCGCAGGCTAACAGCTTACCGGCTAGCCTGGACCTCACCTAACCGAGCCGCCGCTAGCTAACCGGGCTCAGGACGTTCATTGAGACGAGCTAACGAACCCCTTCGCGACATCAGAAAGAAAGAAAAAGAATACCGGGCGACTGCTTTATATACAAAATAATAATAACAAACGCTTGCGGGCTAATTAGCTAAAAAGCGGCCACCCCATCTTCCGCGGTCCCTTCCTCCTTTCGACCCAAAAACAAGAGTTTTCGCCGCGGCGGGGTTTTTTTAAGTTCCTAAAAAAAAATTAAAAAAAAATAAGAATAAAAAGACGATGAGCGGGCGCGGGCAGTCTTTTCCTTTTTTTTTATCTGGAAAACGTTTTCACATCGCGGCTGTCGGCGCACTCACCTCGTGTTTGAGCTATTTTATTCCGGTCTCGGTCATAGGATCGACGACGGGGAAAGCGGAGATCAGGTTCAGATGAGATCATTCATGCCACGGCTTCAAAAACTGAAGTACCTCTGTCCTCCTGCTGCTGCGGAGAGGAGCAGAGCGGACGACAGGAGGGAGGGGAGTGGAGGGAAGGCAAGGGAGGGAAGGAAGGAAGGGGGAGGGGAGCCAACACAAGCCAGCCATATGCCCGAGATTCCTCGCTAATGATCTCTTCCCCGCTGCTCGCTCCAGAACGCTTTTATTTGGCAAATAAGTGAAAGGCAGTGTCTGGAATCCAGAACAATGGAAGGTCAGAAGCTGCACATTTTCCCTTTTCCTTTAAACGGTTTTACAAACTCGCTTGATGTTCAAACGTGGCGGGAAGTAATCGAGTTTGTAATAATTGTTCATTTAAACAAAACACTGTTTTTGAGTGCCTCGTGTTCCTTGTGCAAATAAGTTGGGTCGGGGTGGGCTTTTACAGCATCATGGTTGAAGTACATCAAAAGTGTCATGGGGAGGTGTAGTGTTGATTATATCTGAGAGTGTCACTTTTGCATTTTCTTTCACTTTCCCTTTTAAGTCTTTACAATTCTTAAAATGGAATTGGGCTTACCCATGTATCTCTGGCACAGTCATTAGTGTATCTACCTATGAACATGACAGTTGACATAGATTACCTTGTATTTTGCTACATTTGTCACTTGGGTGCATTTGGCCTTCTTCTAAACCTGCAGCCACCATGTTTTTAAACTTAAAAAAAGCATATGCTTGAGTGTTTTGGACAGTTAAAGCTCAGACACTCTTGTTACCTGACTGTCACAACAATCAGTGTCTTCCTATGACTTGATTACATGGCCATGAAAGTAGTCATTCCTTTTGGTGCAAAATCCATGTGAGAGGTCATGTGTGATTTTCACCATTCAACCAAAGTCATATTTCAAGCCAATTCAAGTATTTCAAGTCAAGCTTCACAATCAGAAAAAGGTTTTACACCTTCTGTCTCCAAGTCTTTGACTGAAACTACTCCCCAAAATAGTCTTTACGGGGGAGAAAACTGGGGAAAGCACAAGAAATGGAGTGATTCTCAACCCAGGATGGACAGACATGTAACTGATACCACATACTAAAAAAGTGAGTTGTTTTGTCACATGTTGTCAACCAGGGGCCAGAGACTGGGCTCAGATGGGTGGCTAGAAGGTTGGTTTCCTCTGTTTTTTCAATTAAGTCAAAGGCCTCAACTATTTAGTCATCCTTGTATTAAAAAGGCTGACTAAATGACCAAGATCCAGCGAACTGATCTTAACCCTACCATTGTCCAGCATTACTAAGGTGAATCCTAGATAGGCAAATGAGCAACAGAGCAATATGTTCTTTTCAATTGATTGACAGAATCAGAATCCAGAGTTGGCTACTTGGGGAGGGGGGGGGGCATTGTCCATTGGATCCTTCAATACCTGACCATCTGTAGAACTAAGGTTCTGCGGCTGGATCCAGAACCAAAGGTTTGCAGTAAACCAGACGTTAGTTATTACAGTCCATCCTTGACTGGACCATAGATACTTGTATTGATGAGGTCCAGTTGATGGTTGAGAGAAGTTACACTGTGGTCTGTCACTGGCGATATAAAACCAGATGAGCACAGGCAGAAGTTGAATATAACCAGCAAGTCTTTCTCTGATTGGTTGTTCCATCACACATCACGTCGCTGGCTGGCGCTATCATTTCTGGCTCTTTTTACTTCGATTGGTTCTACATTTAGTCAGTAGTGCCCACTGCTGTGCTTTGTCAGTGGCTGTTTTTTGGTACCCATTGGAAATTAGAACTCAGCAGAGGGAGACCAGATTTGAGACCTCATGTGTGAAGGATTGCGCTGCTTTCATATGACCAAAACTGGGCGTATGTCATTTTTCAGTTATGGGAAAGTACAGCCAAAATAGTTCAATAGTCTCAACTTGTATAGTGTTTGAACGCCTTGCAGTTTCAAAGTGCTTTGCACTAGATTGCATTCACACACACTTATGTCGGCAGATCTGCCCTGCAAGGCGGTAACCAAGCCATCTGCAGCAACTTGGGGCTCAGTATCTTGCTCAAGGACACTTTGAAGTGCAGACAGAGGGAGCCGGGAAATGTCCCTCTGACCTTCTGATTGGAGGGATGCCCACTCTACTGGCTGAGCCATAGCTGCCCTGAAGTTTTCAGATGTATGAATCTGCATACACTTGTTCCTGTAAACCTTTCTTGATAAATCCCATTGACTTTCCCCATGAATCCCAATGACCTTTTGTCCAAATAATAACAGCAAACACATCAAGAATATAAAAAAAAAGAAATTCATACAATGTGATCTTGATGTACTTGAATGGGGGGTGTTTTATTTGGTGGTGTTTCCGCCTATGTAAGTAGCAAAACAACATATACTGAGCGGGAGGTTGTGAATAGGGTTGTAAATGCATTAAATGATCATGGTAAATGATCAACTGCAAAGCAACTGGACTTGATTGTCTTCAAGGGAAGAAAATACAGAAAAGTGGTCAGACATGACAGTTAGTCTAAAAGGAAGAGTTGCTGCACATTGGCAGAGTGTTGTACGCACAGGAGGAGGCCCATGGATGACTTGATGCCTTACCTGTCCGCCAGCTTCCACTGAAAGGTTCTTGTTGCGAGGAACCTGTGCGTGGTGAGGATTTGCACATACAAGGCCCAACTTCTCGCAGTCTCCCTCGGTAATGCTGGGGAAGGATTACTCTTGGCAATGTAAATCGGCTGGTAAGTCAGTTGCTTGGGCTTGCAGATCAGGGTGGTCCCTGAAGAAATGTTCCCTCCAAGCTCTTCTATTGGCAATATCTGTTGTAGATGCAACTTCACACAAATATTTGTAGGGCATGCATGTGGGTAGTGGATGTTTGTGGGCCTTGCAACAGAGCATTCGTTGATGTGTCATCTTTATTTGACATAAACAGAGAAAATGTATCAGTCTAATTTGGCTTTAGGTTGTTGCAATCATTTTATGATATACAAATATAACATGCAGAGATATTAGGTTAAGTGTGGATTTGTTTTGCCATCAGTGTGTAAATCATTAGTGTTCCATACGTGAAGAATTAATATTTTCAAACGGCTTTTCCCTTCAGAAAATTTAAGAGTGTATGAAGGCGAGCTTCAGTACTTTTTAGTTTGACACAGTCTTATGACAGTTTGCTTGGCGCTGTCTCATGACAGTTTGCTTAGTGGTACACAGCGTCTCAAAACTGGTTGAAATAAATTGTATGCTGTTGCGTACAAAATTTTACGCCCCTGGTAATCCCAGGCTACAGATGATGCATTTCTTGTGTTGGGCGATCACAGGATTAAAGCTCCCCCTTTCTCATTGGGTCACAGCATCCCCCCTCCTGTGATGCTCTGGACGCACACACACAACACACACACACACACACACACACACACACACACACACACACACAAACCTGGAACTGAAATTTATTGTCATTCTGTCTCCATTATCTCTATTCTAGTCTATTAGTCTGTTAGAAATCTAAACTATATAAATAAAAATATCAAAGCTTTTGTCGTATTTACCCATTATCATTATATTCAGGATAACTGAAGCTTGTTTTTTTTCCCCAACTCCCCAATTTTTGATTATGTCCTATTTGTGACTCCGCAGCTGCCCCTTTCACAGTGGGGGAGGGGCAATGGCTTACCCTAATATGGCGCCTCACCCTGTGATCTCACAGCTTCCCCCTACACCCTCATCACCCCACCCCCTCCTGATTCCTCGACATACATTTAGATTTAATCCAGTTTCTAGTAGGGCAACATCAGCTATTTTGCCACAAAAAAATGACAAATTATCGGATCAGTTTTGTGGGGGTTGACGTTGGATCTGCAGACAAGAATGGGAAACAAGAGGGCAAGAAAACCCCAGATTTGGGTTGAAGGGACATCAATGGGTGAATACTAAACTGTGCACAGAAAAAAGGTTGAGTTGTAACAGTGGTAAGGACTTTTTAAACATGTACATTACATCAAATCTGTTCATATTACAGCTGCAGAGAGTGACGATTTAGTGTATAGATACTCTGATGGATCCAATGATCTTCATAGAGACCACAGAGGTTGGGCTTGTTGACATTCAGAAAAAAACATGTCATTGTCTGACTGTGAACAGGGAATTGTTGTAAGATACTTGTTTACAGTGATTCTATGTCAACAATGACACAGGTATTATTTACCAACCCAGAAGAGATGAACAAGAAGATAATGAAGTCACCCATGAGTTGCAATGAATTTAATGCTACCTTGCAAGGACAGTTGATGGAAATCAATAGGTAGCAGATGGATTTGTCCCTCTTTGGATTGTTCAGTTGGTGACACACAGTTGCACTTCACAATATCTGCAATGGTTTTCATTTTCAAGTTGGAAGAACACAGATGTCAAGGTGATGTAGAATTGAGAGACGGCTCATTCATGTGAAGCCCAACAGCTTAGTTTGACTCTTTTTCATGACACAGTTCAATCACGACTCGACTCAACTCAGTACTTTTTGCGTTTCCATCGAGGATAGTACCTGGTATCCGGTCCTTTTTTGTACCTGCTCTTGTGAGGTTCAAAGCAAGCCAGGCAGATACTAAAACATGACATCAAAAGATTGTCGGCCCCTGATTGTCTCTAGAATGTCATCACTGAGCGTTGCGCTTGACATAAGAATCAAACTCGCTATATTTTAGAAAACTGCTCTATGTGATGTGTTCGCATGGCTGCTGCTTCTGTTTCTCCCCACATGTAGCTTTCTCTGGCTGTCTTTTGTTGCTTTGTATTTGAAAAAAGGCACAGACCAAGCAGCAAGTACATTGTCACCTCCATTTCTTCAATTTGTGAGTTAAGCGTCGCGTATAAAATAATATCAGTCAGTTTTATAGTGCCATGCTGTGACGACCCACATCAGGAGCCACTACGAAGTCACAGAAAACAAACTTAACCAAGTCAAATCGGAACTGTATAGTGGAAAGAGACATTTATCTGAATGTAGCTGTGCCAATGCTACATGGGATTGTTCTTGGGATTACAGTGGTCAAGATGCTCTATCTGCTTTTTTTTTTTTGGTTAAGTTTAGTCCAGGCTGTGAATAGGTAGCCATTGATGGACTGTGGTAGTTTTAGATGGGCTTGATCATCTGCAAAGGTCTTCCTGTGCACAATGGTAAAACCAGTGTCAGGGCTAAGTAAACCCGAGTGAAAATCATTGTCCATCTCAAATTGCCTTCTTACCAGGGCTGGGGCTTCAATCAACAAGCAAAACGGTGCCTCATATCCTTAGTCCACGTTTTAAACACCCTTTCTTAAAATCCCTGTTCTTTTACTGACACAATTGATAAGGGGATTAAAGTCTAATTTGTACATGCCTATAAAATCAACGCTGACATCTATCTGTCTCTCCTCATTACTTTAATTTTTTCTCTCAGACTTCACAAAAAGACGATACAAATAATCAATAGAGAGACGAAACAAAAAAGAAAAAGTTAACTCCAGGCTTGATGCGGAACCAGTTTTCGGACGAACACTTCCGGCTGTGACTTGGTTCTGCATTGTGTCTTCTCGGACGACAATCGCGTGAGCACCGCGCCGCGAAACGGATAGCAGTAACTAGAGGCTTCTAGAAACAACTTGTGCCGGACAGACAGCGGCTCACTCGCACACAGACACACGCAGTCACAGCCCAGACATCCTTTCTGAGTCCAAAGTTAAACATCTGATAATCACACAATCGCACTAATGGCCAAGTGGGGTGAAGGGGACCCTCGCTGGATTGTAGAGGAGCGAGCCGATGCTACTAATGTCAACAACTGGCACTGGTGAGACACGTTTAAAGGACACTGGGTGCTAACCAGACGGCTAACTGCTAGCATTATATTAAGCGCGTTGTTATACTAAATGTAAAAAAAGGATCGCCAGGGGTTGTTCACAACGTAAGCCGATCAGTGTGATTAGTTTGTCAATAGATAGCTACTGGCGGACAAGTTTGCTTATTTAGATTTTAAAAGTTCCAAAATAAAAGAAAGCTAGCTGAGCTAATACGGTGCTCGTTTTCGAGAAAGATGCGGCGGATGCTAGCGTTTGTGTCCTCATGGTGGAAGTGCGGTCATCGCCTTTGCGGGCTGAGACTCAGCCTCGTTATCATCCCTCTGTTACAACAAACAGAATACACAATTTAGAACGTGTAATGACATCACTGCATGGTTCTGTTTCGTGGCAACGGGGTTCCCGGCTACTGATGCTGCACCGTCGAGGCAGCACTTAGCATTGGGCACATGCCAAACGATAGATACCGAGCCAGATTTGGACAATTTAGTTACCTATTTTCGCATACGGTCATCACGAGGTCGAGAATTTCCGATAAAGTTAATCTGTTTGAATCACTGCTCCTTTCTTTGTAACGTTTTCTTACGGCTGGCATTTGTGGATTTTGTTCTATGATAGCAATCCTTCAAGGTCTGTTTCTCCTCATTATTTCTTGTTCTGATCGTCCTGTCCCTCTTGGTAGTTTCTACTATTTTTCTGAACTGATGGTTTTACAGCGCTGTCCTTTTGCGTATGTTTGTTATAATGGACTTTCACCTCTCTATTGCCTTTCACTCTGACTTTGACAATTCTGGTTTGATGTCAACAGACTCTCTGGTTAGTTGCTTCTTTATCCATTCTCTCTCCAGAGGGGACCAAATTGGCTGAAATCCAAATGAAAGAGACCATTTCCACCCTTGTCAAATGACCTGACTTGCAGTGATTCTGCTTGTGTTCATTTTATGGCATTTGGTGGCATTTGGTCTGGTGCTCTCAGAGCAGCAAGTAGGCCCCTGCCCAAGAAGCTTGAAACAAATTTGGGGAAAGAGACGCATCCACTGATTGGACATATTGGCTTCAGTTAGGATGATACATGGAGATCAAACATGTTAAATGTAAATAGGGTGACAAAAATAGGATGAGTGCTTACAATTTTTAAAGTTCAAGTTTAAAAACAACACCGATGTTGGATTACAAGTCAAGTTGTTTCTACAGCCTGTTCGCACTTTTGTGACATCAACAAGAGAATTAGCTGTATACATTCTGAGTGTTTTGGATATTTGCCATTCTATGTCTTGGGATCCTGCGGTACATCGAAGAAGATGACTGAACCCCATTGGCTCAGTCCTGCACTGACTACGCAGACTGTTGCTTATTACACAAAGTCACTCCACATTTTAATAAGGACTTTTAAAAAGACCCAAGAGGTTTTCACAGTTCACACCACAAGTGTGCACATCCCGCTAATGTTTTAAATGAGTTTCTCCATGGCAACACTTAGTGGTTACTCGCCATTTACTGTACTCTGTACATTGTCGTTGAGTGTTGAGAAAGGCACCTTCAAATAAAATGCGTTATTTATTTTTATTATTGCTCATGGTAACACAAACTGACTTCATCGATGCAAAATTGTAACTGGATGGAATGACAGACTCTATTACATCATAATGAGTATGTTCCTCTCTTAGGAATACGATACCATTTTTATGCTAAAATTAAAAAGGGCAAGTGTGTATGGGGGGAGGAGGGTGCAGAGATTTTTTTTTCCAAATTCATTAGTTAATTCATTGTTGGATTTTAATTGTTTGAAGATGTTAAATTGTTTATGTAACACAATCTCAAATAGTAAATAATAAAAAAGCTGCTAAAATCTTTACTTAATCCTTGTTTGTGTGTATGTATATTCATTGACCTCCTATTTTTCACCTTTTCAGGACTGAACGAGATGCAACAAACTGGTCGTCGGACAAGTTAAAATCCCTGCTTGTTGGGCCACTGCTAGATGGCGCGGAGGGCAGCTGCGAAGTCACTGAGGTCAAGCTGGAGGGTGAGGCATCCATCAACAACCGCAAAGGGAAACTCATTTTCTTCTATGAGTGGACAGTAAAAGCAACTTGGAAAGGTGAGCAAACAAGCAGCATCATGACTAGAGCTTTCAATCAGAGCCCAGCCCGTTAACAGTAGTGGTGAAATAATTCCGTTGTGGCCGAGGAATTCCAACTGTCACCAGCCATCAAGCTGTTTTTGAAATTTGGGATGATTGAAGAAATGTTCCGTTCTATTCCAAAATACATTTAGTCACCTGGCCTCTACTATGGTGGTGAAAAGGAACCAGAAGAGATTAAGATCTAAACCACTTGGCATAGGGCGTAGGGCGGCGTAGCATAGGAGGTAGAGCGATCGTCTTTCCCTGCTCCTCCTAGTGCGCCGAAGTGTTGTTGAGCAAGACACTGAACCCCCAACTGCTCCCCTGGTGCTGGCAGACGGCAGCTAACTGCTCATGGTTCAGCCATAATGGGTTAAATGCAGAGAACGAATTTCCCCATGAGGGATTAATAAAGTATACATTATTATTATCATTATTATTATACATTTCATGTATTTTAATTATTTATAACAGCAATATGGCTATTTTTTGAGACAAAATTTCTTTATGTCCTGATTTGATTGGCCAGTTTACATTTTGAAATTCTTCATTGAATTACTTTGTAAACATGAATTTTCCCTTTAGTTTCGTCACTGGATTTTTTATCACTTTCAAAAATGTATTCTTTTATGCTAAGCCATCGAGATTGAGCCAAAAAAATCAGAAACTCGGGCAAATTCTTTTCCATAAAGAGAAATGATCAATATTCAAAAACTGCCTTGTTAATGGCCGAGTCCTGTCTGCTAATGACGAATTTGTTTACTTATCTTTGCCAGCCATATCGAAAGATGGAGTGAAACATAAAGGGTCGATCGATGTTGCCAATCTGTCGGACGAGAATGACATGGACGATCTGGATGTAAGTCATCACTCTGGCGCTGCAGGTTCATGTGGCACTAATAGATGAGCTGCATGGTGACGTGTGTTGTATGATTGTTTTGTTTCTCCCCTCTCCCAGATCAGTGTGTCTGTGGACAAAGAGGACGGTCAGTCGCCTATGGTCAAACTTGTGAAAACAACAGGAGTTCAGAAGTTTCGTGAAGCTCTGGGAAGCTACGTCCTCCTCTTAAAGACAGGTGAGTGGAAAAGCTTGACATATAAGGAAGCAATTAGTGATGAGAGGCTGATCATGTGACCTGTGCCAGTCCACATCATTTTCCATCTATGGCTTTTTGGGAGACAGGGGGATAACCTGATAAATAGGAAACTACCAGGAGGCTGGCCAGAAGCTGAAGTTATTGAACAGAAGTAATTTGTTCAGAAGGATGGCAGAATTTCACCAAGCAAAAATCAAACAGATAATCACCAGAAAGTAACCAATTGATGATTTGAATTTGGACGAAAAATGTGAGAAGGATAGTACTGATTGTGGTCATGATGCTGATCATGGGACACAAATCCTTGGCAAAATAAACCTTATATGGCTTAGAGTGACGAAGGAGTTGCAATAGCAAGAAATGACTTCCCAAAACAAACAAAAAACTAAACCAAAGCATCTTCTCAACCTTCTCAACCTAAAAACAGTTCAAAAAATATTCAGAGGAGAGTAAAGAGTTCTTTAATCCTGATGGTATCACTGTAACATGAGCAAGGTGAACAGACAACTCCTGCCAAGGTTGGTGGGACTTAACCAGTCATTAGATTTTCATCGATAGAACCCCTTGAACATGACGTCAAGCAGTAATCAGCTTCAAAGCACAGATTATGATGACAACTAGTGTTTTTGGCAGTGCATTTGACATTGCATTGCTGAAATGACCAGGCTGAAACCTCTTTGAGACCTCTATCCATGGTGATGTATTTGAGTTTGAGTGTGTGTGCATGTGCGCACACGCGTCTGTGTGTTTTCAGAGTTCACACAGGGAATGATCCTGCCGACAGCAAATGGCGTAAGCAACCCTTCCACCACGTCTCAGTCCAAAGCGAAGCTGGATAAAACTGTGGTCAGTTTCTTTTCCTGCCTCTTTCCTATAGTTGACATCACAAGTTGTTTTCCACCATCTCTCCTTCACCTGCTTGTTTGTTAATTTTTCTATTTTTCCCACTGACCAGATTTCCTCTTCGGGCAGCACAGCACCTCCTCACAACACAGGCGTCAAAATCCCCACCTGTAAATTCAGCTTGAGAGAAACATTCCTCACCTCACCACCAGAGCTCTACCAGGTTTTTCTCAAGCAGGAGGTGAGGCTGCCCCCATCTGTTGCCGTGGTTACCGATGAAAAGAACCAGTCTCTTGGATGTTTAAACCTTTTGTCATCGGGCACGCAGATGGTGCAGGCGTTCACGGGAGGTCCAGCCACAGTGGATGGAGAGAGGGGGGGCAGGTTTCGATTGCTTGGAGGGAACGTGATGGGAGAATTCA
Source organism: Fistularia tabacaria (assembly GCA_901007705.1). Taxonomy (NCBI): domain Eukaryota; kingdom Metazoa; phylum Chordata; class Actinopteri; order Syngnathiformes; family Fistulariidae; genus Fistularia; species Fistularia tabacaria. Next base: position 24,593 of record CAAKHD010009009.1, on the reverse strand, counting down.
CAGAGCTGGTGAGAATTAACCCCTTCACGTCCATGCTAAGAACAGACTAACAGGCAAATTGTTTTCAATGGCTTGTTCTAACTATTAGATTTGTTACTACTCAATATTTATTTGGATTGTATGAATGATTCAATATCACCAGAAGTCACAGAAGCCAACATGATACGATTAAGTGTTTGCCATCAATAGCTACGATCCAACAGATGATCAGCGTTCCTTTAAGATAATTCTTAGGTTAAATAACAAAGAGTAAATGCATTTTTTTGTGATCATGGATGATTGAAATGAAAAGTTTTAAATGACTAAAATCATTCTGTTCCAGACCCCACAATTATTGCATCATAATCTACCAGAACGTCATCGATCCTCTCATTAAAATATTGATGAAAGGATACATGTGTCAATATATCCCAACTGGTTCAGATAAACAATGTAGCTGAAACCTTTTCATCAAAGGGTTGTTCACTCTATTCATATTTGACTTTATGTTATTAATGATTTTCAGAACATTCTAGAAGGGTTGGAAGGTTTTCTGAAGAACAAAAAAAGAACAGAACATGACGCTGACTTTGCTTTGAATCGAGTTTTGTAACCAAGTCTCTTAAACTCTACACCCTGTGAGACGATGCTGACGGGCCAACTCACTCCGCACCTCAGCCAGTGTTTCTGGGGCCATCGAAGCTGTTGACTGTTCCATCGAAATGAGTAATTCATGTTCTCCCTCCAGGTTCCCGATGAGAAAATAGTTATGAAGTGGCGGTTCATCAACTGGCCCAGCGGTGAGTCCTGCTTCTCCCTCCAAGGGTTCAGTGGTGTTCTGTCTGTCTGTCTGTCTGTCTGTCTGTCTGTGTGTGTGTCTGTGTGTGTGTGTGTGTGTGTGTGTGTGTGTGTGTGTGTGTGTGTGTGTGTGTGTGTGTGTGTGTGTGTGTGTGTGTGTGTGTGTGTGTGTGTGTGTGAGAGATTACATAGGAAACAGCATGAGTGCTTTTGTTTGAACATGAGTGAAATACTTTTTTTTTTCTTTTCTCATTCCTTTACATAGTTGCCTTTTTGGCCTGGTATTGAAGTAATGAGTTTCTTCAGTAATTTTTCCGGGAGGGAATTTTGGCAAGTTTTGTGAAAACACAAAATTAGCTTGCAATTGTATGAATGTTTTTAAAATCTGTAAATTACGCAACAAAATTTAAAACTATATGAAACCTGTGTTGAAAAACCCTAAAATGACGGAAAAAAAAGTCTTCTTATAAGATAAAAATAACCTGCAAAATAACTTAAATTGTTAGATTTTATAAAATGTTAGAGTTGAGTAAATGAGCTGGCCATTATTCATTCTTTTGTGTGCGTGTGTGTGCAGAGCACTATGCCACCATCACACTGAACTTTGTGGACCGGAGCAGCGAGACTGAGTTAAAGGTGGAGCTGCGCGGCGTTCCGGACAGTGAGGAAGAGAAGACCAAAGAGGGCTGGAAGAGATATTACTTTGAAGCTATCAAACAGACATTCGGCTTCGGGGCACGACTCTACTGAGGTTACCGTGGCGACTCTGTCTGCATATTTTGTTTTGGTTTTTTTGGGATCTCTAACCTCCCTGGCACACGTAAGCTCCTACCACAACTCAAGAAAAGAGATAAAAGGCCCCGCCCGCCCATCAACGTCTGTCCGTGTAAATGTTTTAATTTCAACATATTTAAATCTAGATTTTTTTTTTTCCTCCCTGGTTTTGTGGGTCAAAGGAGCGAAAGTAGGACTGTGCCTTTAAGATTCAAAACCACTGAATGAAATTGGCCCACATTTCTATAAATGTTGTCATTGCAAATAGCTAAAATAAAATGTTGATTTATTTTTTTTTGTTTCTGTTCTTTCCTTTGGGAAACTGATTGTTTGTATTCCATTTCCCCTTCCTCTGTAACCATGGTGAAGATGCATGAGGAGCAGGCGGCAGCTCGCTCACAAGTCAGTCATTTATAGCTCAGCATTTCTTGACTTTTAGTTGTTCTGTTCAGACTCCTGACCTCACACTCCTGTGAAAAGCGCAGTGCCCCCCTGGAGCGACCAGATGACTGGGACCCTCATCAGCCTGGGAATGGTTTGGTTATGAAATGTTAAACATCTAAAAAAACACTCTGGGGTCCTTAAACAGCCAGCTTGTAGCACCTAAAGAGAGAGAAATTTGCTATATTTGACTAGGAACTGTAAAAAAAAAAAAAAAGGCATACATTTCTTCATTTCAAAATTATGTTTCAAAATAACAAAAAAGGATTCGTTTTTTGGTATAAACCGATCCTTGTATTAGCTTGATTTGTTTTTATTTATGTGAGCACATCTTTAACTTCACATTAAATTTTTGTCAAAAACACCAAACCTTGGTGGAACTGTGTGATTTTGTCCTTACCGTCTGTTATACTTAAAGGTTGGCTGTGTGTGTCCCATTTGTTTTATATGAAAACTTTTTTTCTTTTGTTTTTTAAAGCTCTGTACATAAAGGTGAAAAGATCACAATTTTGATGAATATGCCCAGAGTTTCTTTTGACAGGAAGCTGCTTTTTGTCTGGATTTATGTAATTTATTGCCCTTGTAAAATCTCAACACTTTTTTGAACAATTAACTCAATTGAAAATAAATTAGACCAAGTAGGCATGAAATTACCTGATGAAGGGAAAAAAAAAATTAAACTTCCAAAAGAAATTACATAAAAACAAAATATCTGAAGATCTTTCAAGAAATTCCATCAAATGTTGAATTCAAAATTAGCTTCAACCTTTTTTGAATAAAAAAAATGACTGGAAAGCCCAAAGATGTCTGGGATCAAACCTCACTGTAAAAAGGTTTTAAGAGAAATACTAATCAGATTTACAGACCACCTTAACATGTATCATAATAGGCAAAACAGTATTAAATAAAGTTATAAATGTACTTTCAAGGAAAAGAAAGTCCCAGGTACTGTATCAGCATTTAAACACAAAAATCCCATCTAAAATACAATGAATTTGCCAAAAGCAAAGACTCAGCCCACAAAAGCTGATTGGTGTTTTGTTTTTTTTCACGACTTCCTTCTTGAGTTGATCACATTGAGTCATAAGCAGATGTAGGGAAGAGCAACAGGAAGTGAGTCAGACTTAAAACAGGAGAAAAAAGGCAGGAATGTGACGCTGATGGAAAATAATATTTTTTTTGGGGGGGGGTAAGTTACAGCCTCGCGGCTGTGCTGCTACTGCTCAGGAGATCCCTCCGGATCTACGAGCAGCGCCTCTGTGGTTCTGACAGGGATCCTCTTAATGTGCCAGCAGCTTGATCTTATGCTGGAACTTGACTCCTGGTCCAGTGAGAATCTGGGTTCACCTTCTCTGCTAGCTCTGGTGGTTTTTTGAAGAGGATTTCATGCTGTTTTGCCCTAGAAACAACTCAAACATAAAATAAATCAGGAGCAGAAGGAAAACATGAGAAAATAACTCACTGTTTTTCATAAAAACTGTCAAACAATCTCCCTCCAATCATGGTCTTTTAAAAAAAATGATTTTTCATCCAGCTAAACCCAATTTCAAATCCTCGACTACGACCAGGAAAGTTCCAACATTTTTTTAATTTTAAATGGGGAGTTTTCTTCTATTTTTCAGGTATTCAGTGAAGCAAGGTTTCATGGTAGTTTGGAAGCAAATTTCTTGAATGTTTGGAAAGTATCTTGAAAATCATTTGGATTGTTTTTTTCAAGTTTCATGTTGCAACAAATTTCATGTTTCTTCTAACTGTTTTCATACATCCATCGTCTGCTGCTTATGATGCACTCAGAGTCGCAGGGGATGCTAGAGCCTATCCCAGTTGTCGGGTGAGAGATGGGGTACTCCCTGTACTGGTTGCCAGTCAATCACAGGGCCATATGTACAAACAGACATCCATTCACTCACTTACTCATTTGGAGCAATTTTCCCAATTTTTTGTAATTAACTTGCTACATTTTTTTGGACTAGGAGGAAACCGGAGAACCCAGAAGGAAACCCACACAGACACGGGGGAACATGCAAACTCCACACAGAAAGGTCCCCTTGTCGGAATCGAACCAGGGGCCTCCATGCTGTGAGGCCGAAGCGCTAACCACTGCGCCACAAAATGTCAGGTGGCATGGTGGCGCCAATCGCCGATTACAACAAGGGGGACCCAAAAAATTGGGAAAAATGCCCCCAATGAGTAAGTGACTGAATGGTTGTTTATCTGTATATATGGCCCTGCGATTGACTTGCGACCAGTTCAGGGTGTACCCCACCTCTCGCCCGATGACAGCTGGGATAGGCTCCAGCATCCCCCGCAACCATGAGTGCAGGATAACTCTCAACAGAGACTTTAGGAACATTTCTACCACCCACCCTCGGTTCTGAGGCTCAGGATCCTGTCGATTGTGAATGTCACACGTTTAAAAACAAGTGCACAAACACACGGGAGGTGGGATCTTTGCTCCAAGGCGGTCAAGGGGATTTGTAATGTTTTCATGAATATCTGTCAGTTTCACGTAAGAAAAGCACATCCGGGATATGTCACATTCCGTTTAAATGTCCGAAATAAAAAGCATACTGTGAGCGTTCTGTGGAAATTATATTTTGGTTAGTTAACAACCTAAAAACAGCCCAGTATCAACATTAGGATCCAAAACAAATGGTTGAAATCAGACATCCTGACAATGACATCACAACCTATATTGAGCCAAATATCGTCCCAACAACGATGGTGTCCCGTTGGGACTGTAGACACAACCAAACAATCAGATCTTTGACAGACAAAATCATGATCAGAATATTTTTCATACACTGGTATTGATCTGTGTATCAATATTCATATCAGTTTTCAACCTCCTCTGAGGAAAAACTATACATATATCATATATTCATTGACCTACAGTTTTGTTGATAATCAAAGAGTTGATTTAATCAGAGAAGGCAGCAGCAGGAAAAATAAAACACACCCGGATGATCGATCAGGTATTTCAGCAAAGGATACAGACGATCACAGGGTAGGCCATCCCAATCCTCACCACCTCTGTGTCCTTCTGCATGATCCTCTTTATACGACTCTGTGATGACAGGTGTCCATGGGAAGTGGGGAATGTGTTAAAATATAATCTTACATTTTAGGGTAGTGAATGTGTGTGTGTCAACATATATACTGTATGTACACAGCGTTTATAAAGACCATCTATCAAGTAAAATACTATGATATATATGGGTAGAGAGCTTAAGAAAACTCACTAAAATAAAGACTCAACAAATGACATCTAAATTTACTTACAAATAGTCTTCAATTATCCAAACAACTGATGAAAACTACAGAGATGAGGTGTTTGTTTTCACTGGTAAATTGGGTTTTCTGCTCTGACCACCAGATCAAAATTCAGAAATTAGTTAATTTCACAGTCTGACCACGTCTGACCTCTCCAGTCTGACCGTATAACAATGTTGACATTCTGGACTTGACATGATTTTCTTTCTAATTATTATTTATCGGAACCAAGAAGAGCAGTGTGGTTTTTCTCCTGGTCATGGAACAGTGGACAGCTCTACATCCTCAGCAGGGTCTTTGAGGGCGCATAGGAGTTTACCCGACCAGTCTACATGTGTTTTGTGGACCTGGAGAAGGCATTTGACTGTGTCCCACGGGGGAGTCCTGTGGAGGGTTCTAAGGGAGTATGGGGTTCCGAAACACTGTAATCCAGCCTGCTCTGTCCTTGTATGATGGATGTCAGAGCTTGGTCCGCATTGCTAGTTGCAAATCGAATTTGTTTCTGGTGAGGGCCGGACTCCCCCAGGGCTGCTGTTTCTCACCAAATGTGCATAACTTTTATTGATAGAGTTTCCAGGTGCGGCCAGGGTGTTGAGGGGGTCCAGTTTGGTGGCCTCAGGATTGGGTCTCTGTTTTTTGCGGATGATGTGGTTCTTTTGGCTTCATCAGGACCTGATCTCCTGCGGTTCGCAGCCGAGTGGCCAGAAGAAGGATCAGCACCTCCAAATCGGGGACTCTGGTTCACAGCCGGAAACGGATCCAGTTCCCACTCCAGGTCGGGTAAGAGGTCCTGCCTCAAGTGGAGGAGTTCCAGTATCTTGGGGTCTTGTTCATGAGTGAGTGCTGCAGACTCTACACCTTTGCGTCCTGGTGAAGACGGAGCTGAGCCAAAAGGCAAAGCTCTCAATTAACCGGTTGATCTACATTCCTACCCTCGCCTACGGTCAAGAGCTGTGGGTGGTTACCGAGAGAAAAAGGTTGCAGATCAATTGGCCGAAATTGGTTTTCTCCTTAATGTGTACAGGGTCTCTCATCTAGATAGGGTGAGGAGCTTGGCATCTGCAAGGGGCTCAGAGTAGAGCCGCTGCTCCTCCACATGGAGAGGAGTATCATTCATTATTATTATTATTATTATTATTATTATTATTATTATTATTATTATTATTATTATTATTATTATTATCATTATTGCGTTCCCGATTTTTTTTTCCTTTTTTAAATTCAGTTGTTCCCCATTATTTGTTTTTTCTTGAGAACAAGTTTACATTTCTTGTAATTTTATGGTAATTTTAAACAGATTTAATGCCATTCTTTAGATAAAAAATACTTGTACTATATACACACATATATATATGTGTGTGTGTGTGTGTGTGTGTGTGTGTGTGTGTATTGTTGGTGAATGTTTATTTTATGCTCAATTTAAGCTATTTCAGACTGAGATGGTTTGGTCGTGTACAGAGGAGGGATAGTGAATATATTGGTAGATGGATGCTGGAATTGGAGATGCCAGGTAGGAGGTTTAGAGGAAGACCAAAGAGAAGATTTATGGACGAAGTGAGAGAGGATATGAAGTTAGTTGTTGTGAGAGAGGAGGATACAGACAATAGGGTTAGATGGAGAAGGTTGATTCGCTTAGGCAACCCCTGAAGGCAAATGCCAAAAGGAAAAGAAGATGCTCAATTTGAGCTATTTCTCTATCATTTTATGCCAGTTTAAAAAAATTATTTCCTTCCTTAAAAATCCTGTTCATCACTCTATTGTGTTTTAGTTATTTCTTGCTAATCTTGGATACTTTCCTACTCAGCTTCTTTTTGGCCTGATTTTCATGCTACATCTAACTGATTAGTAAAAGGATTTCTCGCAGATGTGAACTTTCTATATTTTTTCCAATTGATTATAAAATGTTGATTGATTTCAATGATTGATGGAACTTACTCAAATTAAACAGAATATTAAATGTGTGAAATCAGATAATAAAGAAAAAGATGCAATACTGCTTTTTGAATTTTAAGTCTCTGCCTAGTCTGAGGCTAGTCTGAGACTAGGATTAAACTGGGGTTTTACAAAGTCTGTGGCTCTTACATCCAAAGACTTTGAAAAGATTTAGAAAAGACTCATGGAAAACTACAACTAGATTCTTTCAATAAGCGATGCTGAGGAAGGTAGATGAGGTGTAGAATCATGGAGAGAGAGATAGATTCTTTAAATCATTTTTTTTAACCATGCAATGTTTTCAACAGGTATTTGCAAAGTCTCTGCTATTTCAGTCCATCGCTCTTCCTTTTCCACTTGGTCGTGATACATTGGACAGTTGATGTTGTAGAAGCTGGGCTGTTCATCCCACAGCTCCACCATCCACTAATCTTTCTGGACGGTCCATATTGATAGGGACGTCCTTCGATGTTCCCGTTCATCCATACTGCAAAGAAATACCTCTCTGCTGGCAATACTGCTCTGGCAATTGTTTGTCTACCAAGTTTCCTATTACAGTTTTGTTGGAGCTCATCGATTGGTTGTTGATTGTGTTCTGTCACAGTAAAGACTGAAAGACTTGCCATAGCATCAAACACATATTATATTGTACATATCTTGTCATGAGCCCAAAAGGAAAAGACTGAGCTACGACTGCTCTAAGACTGTAAGATTACCGCCTAACACTTAACAACGGGATGCATCGGATGCGCTGCGACTCCGTTTAGACTCTTAAGATTTCCTTCCAACTTTCAGTCGCGACCTCGAAAATCGAAAGATGGAAGCCCAGTTTATGTCGTTGGACTTGTTACGTTAATGAGAGAGTTGTTTTGCAGAAACTAAGTTGAATAGGGTTGAAATGTGTTAACGGAAAACCAGTTTGATCACTGGAAGTGAAGCTAGAGTGGTCATTTCCGGGGCCTGGTTTCGGAGGTGGATCTCCCCGGGTGATTTGGAGGGTGCGGATAGACCTGTGGTCTGGCGGTGACTATCGCCTGAGCTTCAGTCCAACTAATCTAATAGGTAAAAGGTTTCTTTCCTTTGTTCCACACGATCAAAACCGTAGCTAACCTATTCAAATTATAACTCGGGTAAGTCCCCAGAAGTTTCAACTTTGTTCCCATTAACACAACAACCCCATTCAACCTAGTTTTGGTTTTCTTCTTCTTTATCTTCTAGTTTCTTAAAAACATTAACATAACAAGCCAAACAACTTTGACAAGCCCAGAACCCAAAGTAAACCCCTGACATTCCGGTCTAAGTGAAGAAGCCTTCCAGATGAGAGGTGAAACGTCTTCAAGGGAAGACATTCAAATCCAGTTGCCTTGGAAGATTTTGACGGGGATTAACCATGATTGGGATGACTGAGAATCTCCATAGACAGAAAACTCCCTCTAACTTGACTTCAACGGTGCTTTGCTGACCTTCGCTGTTAAAGTCCAACCTGCAAGCAGGAAACCGAGGCCTATCGGTTCTTTATGACTCTGATTGAACCTTAATGACTGCAGATCAAAGGTCTGCGGCAGAGATAAATATAAAGAAGCAGCACCTGGCCTTTTTTGTAGTACCTCCTTGTCTGAAGAGGAGCAGCGGCGGCAGGATGTTTGCGTGCGTGTGTGTCGTCCTTATGTTGGCCATGGGGCAAACATATGGTATGTAAATGATTTAAGTTTTCGATTCTTAAAGAATTCAATGTCATCTTTGTGATTTTTGGGGGCAGAAGACTAAGTGCGGCTTAAGAGGGCACATCTGTTGTTGTTTTCCCTTGCAGGCGTCACATTTACGAAACAGGAAGCCAAATTAAACCAGGTACTGTTCCTTCCCAGCCGACATTTTCCTCCTTCCTGTGCATTTCCATGTGGATTTTCTGCAGCTTTTCGGGCCCATGTTTTTTCAATAACATATCTTCCCAAATCGAATTTTGGTGCTTTTTAAAAGTAATGTCCTCCAAACCTGTAAGAATTTTTTTCTTCATTTCTTGCTGATATTTGTCACTAATTTCAGCCAATATCAGCATTTATTTTTTTTATTAGTTTGGTTCGATATGATGAGAAAACCCCTCTTTAAACTGATTTTTTGGGAGCCGTTTTGTTACTTCTCAGCTGATGTCCCTCTGAGGTCAATGACGGTCAGCAGTGGAACAAAACTAAGTGTTTTGATCCGATTACAGGCGTGTTTTGTTGTCCGGCAGGACGGTGTCCAGGCTGATTTTGATCCTGATTTGCTGCAGCAATCTCATCCCCTCTTCCAATGCCCTGACATGAGCCCATCTCCCACCGTCCCCTCCTCAGGTGACCCCTGATGCCTCCATCCTGAATTGAAATTCGTTGAAGAGCGTTATTAAGGATTTATCAGTTCCATTATTCTCGTTTGACCCTCAACATGCCTTGAGACTCACTTCATGTTTGCTAACCCAGCAGGCTGTCTAACAGGACAAGTCCTCTTATTAAATTGAATCAAAATATATATTTTTTAGCCAACATAATTAAAACTGAACTTTTCTGACATTTTGCTCAATCAGTAAAGCATACCAGTATCAGAATGAAGTACCATTCGTGGGAAAAGAAGATGAAGAGGAAAGTATGGAAACGTGATAGCAAAATGGTCAAATAAGTAAATAAATAAGCTTTTAAATAATAAGCTGCAACTCGATAATTAATTTTTCTCAAGATCCTACTTTGAAATTGTCAAATTTAATTTGTAAAAAAATAACTGAGAAACATTTAAAGAAACTTTTTAACATTTTAAGAGCAATAATGGACAAAATACATAGAAGCGATGTTTGAAGTTAATTTCCAGTAAAAAATAAATATTTTAAAAAGTGAAAAAGCAAAATTTTGAATAAAATGTTTACTTTCCCTGCCTGTGTCACCGGATATAATAAATTATTAAAGTGACTTCTCTCTCTAGGAACATGATGCGAGATTGAACAATGTCCTATGTTTATTTCCTGCATTGAAAAAAAAGTTTTTCAATTTCTTTCAGATTTGCATTTCTCTCTATGCCCTTTATTTTCTTTCCTCCTGCTGCAGTTGAATACGTAAAACCGGCAGACATTAAAGTCATCGCCGCCATGGGAGACTCCCTGACAGTGAGTCAAAGACAAAAATACAGAATGTTTCGGTTTTAGGATTAAAAAAAAAAATCTCCAGCCAGAGGATAAAACTGCTCCTTGTGAAAATTATTTTGTAATATTTTTCTGATGTGTACATTTCCTTGTGGTTGCGCTTATGCTTGTCAGACGGCAATTGGTGCCGGAGGGTCCACCATCTTATCAGTTCCGCTTGAGTATCGGCAGCTGTCTTGGAGGTGAATCCCACGGCTCAACCCCTTTGACAGTCTTTACTTTTACTAGAACATTAATCCTTAACTCTTAATTTGTTAAGTTTTACCTGCACGACTTATGAATGGATGAGGTCTTTGATGAGGTAATTATTTTTGCAGTATTGGGGGATTTAAGAACTTCCAGAGCGTCATCACGCTGGCCAGTAAGACCAATTTTTCTATTTTTTTCTTTGAATTAAAATATCTGCAACAGTTGAAGCAGCTGTCCTAAAGTTGAGTCCAGATGAAGAGCAGAGTCTTCCTCCTTACTTCACTGTTGATATTCCTCCTTTGTCCCTCCAGATATTTTCAAGCTCTTCAACCCGGCCCTGCTGGGCCCATCTCCTAATGCAACGCTTCACGGAAAACCAACAACTGTCAATGAGACGGGCTTCAACTTTGCCGTTACCGGCCACAATACGCTGTGAGAGCCCTTTCCTCTACACCACAAAACTTTATTTCTGGGAACTGGGTGTACAAAATACAGAATACGACCAAACAACTGGTCTGAATAAGTTAACAAGCAAATACAAAATGATATTTATGGCATAAATGTCTTAAATATTTCAGTTTATAAATGAAATGACCATGAATGGCTTCACAAAAATGTTTTTTTGTTTGTTTTGGGTTTTTGCCATCTGTTCTTCAAGATCTTTGGCTACCACTGGCACTGGTTTTAACTATATTTTTTAATCCTGAACTTTACTACTTCAATAAAATGAAAGAGGGATTAGTAATCCAGGAGTTAAACTTTACATGAAATAAAAGATGAATAAGTGAAAGAAAGACGGTTGGAAAATTGTTTGTTGTTTGATAGTTTCATTCCACATGGTTTCCATGAGACAAATACAGGAGATGAGACTGTAGGGATCACAGTTCAACATATCCAACCCGTCTAGTGACTTGATTATTACCTTGTTATTACATGATAATGTTTTATTGAGCGGAATGTGTGTTTGCTTGTCATGCAGGAACATCTCCGACCAAGTCAGGCACATGATTGAGACCATCAAATCGTATCCGGTGAGTCCCTGCTGCCGCCATCCTTTCTCCCCTCAGATGGAACACAGTTGAGGTTCATCCCCTCCTTTTGACGCAGAGCTTCTCTTCCATCAGGGTCTGAGCTTCCATGACGACTGGAAGGTGGTGACGATTCTGATCGGCATGAACGACATCTGCGATTATTGTAAAAACAAGGTTTGTCCTCCTTTGGATTCGCAGTAGCGGAAGATTTTCTATAAATTAAGGAGTACGAGGTTGTTCGCATTAGCTCCAAAAAATCAAAATAAAACAATTTCAGGAAAACAGTTTGAAGCACACTTGTTGAGTAACACCTACCTGTGTGTGTGCGTGTGTGTGTGTGTGTGTGTGTATGTGTGTGTGTGTGTGTGTGTGTGTGTGTGTGCGTGCGTGTGCCCATGTGGTAGATATGTTTACAGGTGAGTGTGCAAGTTTGTGTCAAGCGTGTTTCCGTATGTAGTGTGAGTGTATGTGCTCAGTGTGTTTAAAGACAGATCCATCAGTGTGTGTGACTGCTTGTGCACACATGTGGATATGTGTGTGGGGATGATGTGTTCATTGATGCATCCTATGGTGTGTGTGTGTGTGTGTGTGTGTGTGTGTGTGTGTGTGTGCGCGTGCGTG
>CAAKHD010008999.1:25200-35550 GCA_901007705.1 Fistularia tabacaria | reverse complement strand
TCACAAAAGGCATAGTTAATGCTTGCAAAAACAAAAATTACCTCGATAAATTATTTCTACAATTACGATCTAAAGAAGCGGAAAAAAGATATAAAACATACAAAAACAAATTGACCAACATAATTAGAACAAGTGAAAAAATATACCACAACAAACGACTAGAGGAACAGAAAGATAACATCCAAGGAACCTGGAAAATTCTGAATGGTGTACTTAAAAACAAAACATGCATTTTTGGTCAATGTCGGGCTCACTCTTGCTCAAGAAATTGCTTCATCATCAGAAATTATGGAAATAGGCAAAATTCAAAATAATGTAAACTAATTTTTCATTGGAAGTGTAGATTAAAATGAAATCATTAATACTGTGAGTGCATTTAAGAATAAGAGGTCCACAGACAGTTTTGATTTGGATATGGTGCTGGTAAAGGAGATTATTGACTGCATTGCAACACCCCTAACACACATCTGAAATCAATCTGTCCTCACAGGCATTTTTCCAACAACAATGAAAATCTCAAAAGTAATACCCATTTTCAAAAGTGGACACAAAGACAAATTCACTAACGATTGACCACTCTCTCTACTCTCTCAATCTTCAAAAATTCTAGAAAAACTGTTCGACCTAAGGATGAATGAATTCATAGATAAGCACTATATAATTAATGACAGACAGTTTGGTTCCAGGGCAAACAGATCGACCTCTATGGCAGTCATGGAACTGGTGGAGGAAATAACAACTGCAACAGATAATCGAGAATATACAGTGGGTATTTTTGTAGACCTAAGTAAGGCATTTGATACTATAAGCCATCGGTTACTTTTATCAAAAATGGAAAGATATGGATTTACAGGAGTTGCCTATGACTGACTAAAAAGCTATCAAGCGGTCGACAGCAATATGTACAAATAAGTAATGTTAAATCAGAAAAGCATTTTATAACTCACAGAGTCCGACGGGATCTGTCCTAGGGCCAAAATTCTTTATTATGTATATTAATGGCATATGTAAGGTCCTTAAGAACATGCAATGTATTCTGTTTGCCGACGACACTAGCCTCTACTGTTCCGGACAAAATATTGATGACCTATTTGACACAGTCAGGAAAGAACTAGAAATACTAAAAAAATGGTTTGACTATAATATATTATCAATGAATGTGGATAAAACAAAATATATTATATTTGGTAACAGGGAAATTGATAATCTAACAAAACTAAAAATTAACCAAATGGAAATCGAGAGGGTGTGTCATACCAAATTTTTGGGAGTGTACATTGATGACAGCTTAAATTGGAAAATTCATTTCAATTATGTGAAAACAAAAGTATCAAAAATAATTGGCATATTGTGTAAAATTAAAGTAGTTGTGTATCAAAAATCACTCAATTTATTATATAATTCCCTTATCCTTCAATACCTGAACTATTGTGTGGAATAATGGGGGAACAATTATAAAACTACGATCCAACCCATTTTCATACTGCAAAAAAAATCAGTCAGAATAATTAATTATGCAGATTATTATGCCCCAACAAACCCATTGTTCATTAAATTAAAATGTACGAAAATTAAATGATTTAGTGGAGCTTAACACACGTGTTGCTATGTATAAAGTTCATAACCATGCGCTCCCCCACTGTATTCAAGAAAAGTTTAAACCGAGAGAGACTTGCTATAATCTAAGAGGAATTCGTGTTTATCAAAAAAGTAAAGCTAGAACAAACACCGAAGCCAGATGCGTCTCAGTTAGAGGAGTAGATGTTTGGAATAGTTTGGATGATACTTTCAAAAAACTCTAAATCAGGAAGAGCATTCAAGAAAAAAATCAAATATAAGGTAATAAGCAGCTACACAGAACTAGAACAAAATAACACATAAAATCTCCTGTAAATAGCTTCTTCTTTGTTTCTTTGTTTCTTGCTTTTTTTTTTTTTTTCCTCTCTGTCTTTATGATAGAATATTTAATATTATTATGTTCTTGTTTTGGTGATTGTTGGGGTTGCCGTGTGCTTGGTGCTCTGAATTGTAGTTGAGTTGTAATGGGGTTTGGCTGTAATAAGTGTTTCACTTCAGCCAAAACCCTTTCAGTCATTGTTTTGTGTTTTGTAGTGAATTGTGGTTAAACATGTCTGACTCAAGATACTGACTGAATAAATAAATAAATAAAATAAAATAGTATAAAATCAAAAGCGAACCTGATGAGTATTCCTAAAATGCGGTTTAATCCAGTCGCATACACAAGGACACACATGATGCCCCTCCCCCATCTTTCCGCACAGCGACCACCTGTGGCCTGATTTCCGACGTCTAACTGCATCGCATGACACCGCCTCAGTCACCAGTCACGGCGACGCTCAGCGGTCGGCTGGCCGGCAGTTGGAGCCGTGGGGCCTGTCAGCCATGACGCTGATGTTTGCTCCAAGTGTCGCAGCAGCGAAGAGGATGGCGAGGGTGAAGGTGACCTCCAGACTGTGCGTGACTGTTCGCCATCAGTGCATATCTACCACTTTGGATTCTTAACCAAAATGAAGAAGTGAAATGGGTCTGGGCTTTTACAACTGTCCAAGTGAGCGTGGGGAGAATGTAGCGCTGTGAGGGGGGGGCGTTATTGTCAGCTCTCATGATCTTTGATCAGGGAAAGAAGCTATTTTAAAGACTTAAAACTTCAAACACTGACTGATTCAAAAGTTAGAACAAAGCTCGCTCTCTGTCAGAAGCAGCCCTCCTTTTCCCCCCGAGCGCTGAGTTTTCATTGGACGCTCGCTTAAAGGTTAGGATTTGCTCCTGGTTTGAGGAAACTTAAGAGCCTTCACGGCAGATTCATGTCTTTTTAATTTTTTCAATCCACTCACATTAAGCTTAGTCCCATCTCCTTTAAAATTTCCTTCAATACTGGACATAAGAGCCTTTTGTAAGAGTGTTAGAGTGAAACTAGAGTGTTAAGAGAAAAGTGCAGCAGTGGCTGATTTCTAGAGGAAGAACAAGAAGAAAAAGAAAGGTCTTTAGTCCCATTCAGTTACACATGCAGCACAACTTGTCTACTGCAGTGAAACCATCATGGATGAACCATGAAGGGCAAGTAGCTCTCCAAACCAAGAGAAAGAAACGCTTTCTGACCCAGGAAACAGTTTAATCACATGATCACTGATTCTCTCTTTCTGCTGTCGGCATCTCATCCGAAGCATCTTAAGCACACAAAAGTGCCACCAACATTTGATATTAAGTAGGGACCCTCGAGCCACAGGAGTTTCAGATGAAAAATATCAAGGGAATATCTGCCTAAGTGTTTGATGAGCCCAGGAACATTCCTTCATTCATTATTTATTCCGCTTATGCTGCACTCAGGGTCATGGGGATGCTTGAACCTGTCCTTGTTGTCATTGGGAATAATGTGGGGTTCAGCCTGGACTGGTCCCCGGTCAATGGAATACCGCCGAATACTCCCAACGGTTGTCTGTCTGTATATGTGGCCCTGTGATTGAATGGTGACCATTCAAAGGGTAACCCGCCATCTTGCCCGGTGGCAGCTGGGATAGGCTCCAGCATCCCCCATGAAGTAGGATAAGTGTCATCGGTGACACATCGGTGTCTGTTTGTTTCTGCGGCCGCCGTTTTGAATGGAACTTTTTGATTGCCTCCATCACAGTCCCCATCATCAGCACGGATTTTCTGTGCACCAACGGCTTGCTCGTGGACATTTTGAACCACTGCTTAATTGACGCCGTATCTTTCGCCACCTATCCGTGCGGGACAGGCCAAGCCCACACTTACTCTTTGTCATAGGGGGATATATATCAAAGTTCGCAGGCGAAATTCCCGTTGCTAACGACGCCCATGTTTTCAACCGCGTCTACGAGGTATGGCGTGGAACACAACATCCCCATGGTGGGACCACCCGTTTTCGCGCAGGCACAGGGCGACTAGACGCAGCTAAGCTAGCAAGCACCAAGGAGGAGTTTGCCTCCATGGAACGCCTGGGGATAGTGCAGCGGACCAAGAGCCTGTTGGCCTCGCCTCTCCTCATGGTGCCGAAGGCCGACGGGTCATGGCGCCCCTGCGGCGACTTTCGCCAGCTGAATAACATTACAGCATTCGACAGTTACCCTATCTCCCACTGACAAGATTTCTCCGTGCGGCTGGCAGGGGCCACCATTTTTCCAAGGTGGATCTGGTGTGTGGTTATCACCAAGTGCCTGTCCGCGTGGAGGACATACCCATGGTCACCCCATTCGGGCTTTTCGAGTTCCCGCGCATGCCCTTCGGCTTGAAAGGGGCTGCTCAGACCTTTCAAAGGCTTATGGACATGGTGATGCATGACCTCGCCGTTTTGTTTGTATACCTGGATGATATCCTGGTGGCCAGCCCGCTGGCTGACGAACACCTGGAGCACCTGACACAGGTTTTCCGTCATATGGATGACCACAGCCTTATAGTCAACCCGGCTAAATGTCAGTTTCGGCAGTCGGTGATTGACTTCCTGGGCCATCGCATTTCACCACAAGGTGCAGTTTCCTTGCCCGCAAAGGTGCGATTAGTGACTGGTTTTCCGCGCCCAGCTGTGCCGTTGCAGGAGTTCCTGGGCATGGTCAATTTCTGCAACCGTTTCCTCCCTCACGCTGCCCAACCTCCTTCAGCCACTTTATTGGGCTCTGCCATCCAGGCGGGGAAGCGACATGGTCAACTGGACTCCAGAGTGGCTTCGGGCTTTTGATGGGGCTGATGCAGCCCTTCTGGCCCATCCAGCTCTCGAGGCACCCATCGCATTGATGACCGATGATGTCGCTGTGGGGGCTGTGATTGAACAGCTGGTGGTCAGCGCATGGCGACCCCTTGCATTCTTTAGCCGCAAGCTGCAGGATAATAAGCGAAAGTATAGTGTGTTTGACAGGGAGTTGTTGGTACTTTATTTGGCGACACATCATTTCCTCTTTCTTTCGTTCCCGGCGTATGTGGATCATAAGGCTTTGACGTTCGTCATGTCTAAAGTGGCTGAGCCGGGGTCCACCCGCCTGCAGCGACACCTTTCGGCCATTTCTGAATTTACGACGGACATTCGGCATGTGTCAGGGAAGGCCAACCCTGTGGCGGATTGCCTGCCGCGTGCGCTACTGTGCCCCATGCATGTCGGGCTTCTCGGGATTTCTCGGCTATGGCTGCCGACCAGCTCAGAGACCCAGATGTTCTTGTCCTGAAGTCAGCGCACACGGGCCTCAAGGTGGAGGAGGTACTGGTGCAGGAAGGCGGCCCTGCCCTCCTATGTGATGTCTCTACTGGCCGGCCCCGTCTGGTGGTTCCAGTGGCCGGCATCGGCAAGTGTTCAACTTGGTACACTCTCTCTTGCATCCGGACGTCCGAGCATTGGTAAAGTTGGTGGGGGCTAAGTTCGTCTGGCCTGGCCTGTGTAAGGTCGTCAGGGTGTGTGTGTGCCGTGTGTGCCGTGCCAGTGGGCTAAGATTCACCAGCATGTTAGGGCTGCCCTCGAGCCGTTTCCGATTCCGGCCAGGCAGTGTGACCATGTGGGCGGGCATGGAAAGCAAGCGTCGGTCGAAGCCAGTTTACAGGGTGGCAGGTGAAATTCTGCCTCTGGCCGAGGTTCCCCAGCAGGGTCGCCCTCCGTCCAGAACCCCAGCATCACCTCCACAGGTAGTGTGTGCAGGTCCCCCGGCTGTTGGATTTCATGTTCCCTTCTGGGTGTTTGGGGGGGGGGGACACTGAGGGGCGTAGCCTCTCACCCCACAGGACTAGGGGCTGGGGGCTTGGCTTAGGCCGGAGGCCTAAGTGTATGGTAGTATGTTGGTTCTCGATAAAAAACATAATTTCTAAGTCAAGATTCCAAGGCTTTGTCATCGATTATTCCTCACCGAGCGCCACAGTGGCATCTCTTCCAGAAGTCCCATAAATTACCACAGGCTATTGTTGAAAAATGTTCCTCTGGTTATATAAGTGAGGTTGATACTCTAACAGTCTCATGGCTACAGCTTATGATATGTGAGTGGATGGTTGTATGTCTACGTATTGTTGACAATTTTCTTGCGTTCTGAAATGCATTGAGAATAAAAGGCTCTTCTTCAGAGGTGGCTTGTGTTGTGTTTTTCTCAATATTACACCCAAAAAACAAAAGCAAACAAAAAAATGTCTGTTCCTGCTGCACCCCAGAAGACAAGAGCGAGTGCAAAGAGTTAAATATTAGAGTAACATTAGAAAAATATGAGTACAGCGTTGCCATAAAAAGACAGAAGCGGTGGAGAGGTGGAGAAACGAAAATAAAACCGGGGCAACAATGTTTTTTTTCCCCATTTCTAACCGAGTATTCGCCACCTGGAGGGAAACAGTGGAGTGTGGCACGGGGGGGTGGGGATATGGGAAGGCGGCTTGACGATGCGAATCACCGCCACATCAAGCAGCTACTGCAAAAAAGCAGAAAAGCCAGCTGCCATGTTTTTTTTTTCTTTCACGCTAAAAGCCGGATTGATGGATTGATGCATTCAACCCAGTCAGCCGGGGGAGGGAGGGGACCGACTCAACAGACCAGGCCTTAACACAGAAACAGTTCGCTGTCTTCCAAAGGTGGCCAGCGTTCGGTGAGAAATGGATCCATAAAAATAATCTACGATTTCAAACATGGAATAGTTGAGTATCCTTCGGTGTATTGTTGAAGCAGAATGCAGCTGTTGTTTGAACACCACTGGGGTATTATTGCGTTTGACATACATACCAGGAATTACATCATCTGTCTGGATGGACTGTCACAAAAACAAGGCGACGCCCCAACAACAAGTGAGAGATATTGATGCTTTTGAAACCCCAGTGTCTCACTACAAATGCAGTGAAATAGTACTAATACATCCCCAAATAATAAGAAAACAACAACAACTCCTACACCCTTTTCTGGAATCCTCTTTGTTCACTCTCAAAAAAAGCATGTCCAAAATAATCAGCTTAAGTGATAAGACCAGGGTTTTTTTTATGATCAGCAGAAATCACCACAGTTCCCCTCTAGTGAAAACACTACAGCAATGACTCCAATGAATTAGATATTAGATATAAACGTCAGCTTTTTTTTTCTACGTCCATTCAGACTCTCGTTCATTTTGAAAGGCTTTGCCGCTTTCAAATGAATCATCCAGAACTTGAGTCAAGCAGACAAAACCTTCATTTTCATTAATAGAAACGTTGGCATTGTCCACCATCTGAGCCCATTTGCTTTTGTATGGGCTTTGAATGGCATCGCATTAATCCCCGCCAAGTCCAAATTCTACCCGCTGGCGGCTCGAACTGGATGAGTGGGGTTGATTTAATTCACAGTCGGTGCAGTCGCTACCTGTACCTGTTTAGATGTAAATGATCCAAAGTTTTGCACAGCCCAGGTCGAGTGGGGTCAGAAACAGCAGCAGAACGGCAAAACTAGAAATCAACCGAAAAACGGCTTCCTCTTTTCCTTTCTCATTCTCTCCATCTCTGTCTGGCTGTCTCATTTTCTACAATAACCGATCGAGACAGAAGTCCACAAGCATCGAGCTTGATTCTATCCGAGGTTTCTGCCGCCGTGGTCTCTAGTGTTTCATCGCCAAGCCCTTGCTTCTGGGGGAATGTTGGGTTTCTGTCAGTGAATTAAGAGTGCCTTCCAGACCTACTCTGCATGGAATGTGTCATCAGACAACTCTGTTGCTCAGCATTTATGAAATTCATGAAATTTTATGACATAAAAAATCGAAATCAACAAAACAAGTATAGCTGTAATGCATGCCCATGTGTGCCTTAATATCTTCTTTTCCTTTCAGCCCTTCCTTTTAGGGTTCGCCATAGCCAATCACCTACCTCCATCTAACCCTTTCCTCTGCATCCTTTTCTGTTATACTAACTAACTCCATATCCTCTTTCCTTCAATCCATAAATCTCCTCTTCATTCCTCTTCCAGTCCTCCTACCTGGCAGCTCCCTCCTCTGTCCATGTCCATACCATTTCAGTCTGACTTTATCTTCAGAACATCTCAGAACATCAAGTCTCATCCCTCTGATGGACTCATTCCTCACCTTATATACTGAGCAGCTTGTCCTCAACACAGTGAGATCGATGAATGTATGAGGCAAATCTCCCCATGAATTTCGATGCCAACTTGCCAATCCCAATGGCACCAAAAAAGAGCAAGACTTCAAATTGCTAACTGTCGCAAACAAACTGTTTTTCTGTATCAAAGTTTCAATCCCGATTTTCCTGTGTTTTATAAAGTAATTGAAACTACTTTAAAATTCTACAACCAGACACATTGAGACGACATTGAAAGCTCAGCTCTGTGCAGCCAGGTTGACTTGTACGAAGCTTTGAATGTATTTAGAGCTCACCCTCTCGATACTTGCACACTGCATCACTGTGTGCTCAAGCGGAAAACACATTTCTCTATCCTGCATAGTCACCCAGGGTCAGAGAGAGAACTCTTCGCCGTGCTTGATGTCGTTTGCCCATCGGTACTGAACGGCAATCAAATTGTGCGACTGTCATCCAGCTGTGAGAGCTCTCAGTTCCATAATAATATGAGCATATGAAAATACACCGCCGGTGCCAAAGATCATGGGACAGGAGATAAATGTTGCCCTGGTAGCAGGACAAACAACAGGTTTAAGCTAAAAAAAAATGGTTGTAATGTTTCAGGACACGATTATCTTAAAGATAAGCCTCGCGGAAGAAGGCAAGCTCCCCCGTCAAAGCAAGTAGATTCAAAGGGATTTATTTTTGTGTAATAAACCACTTTGAATAGTTATTACCATTTGTCTGAAACAATAAGTGAAAAATCTGGACAGCCGTTTCATTTTGTATTGAGGTCGCAGATGGCAGTGCTTCTTGATTTGTACTTCCAGGAACGGATGCTGTTACAGTAAATATTCATTTATTATTCATTCATTCATTCATTATCCATACCACTTATCCTGCATTCAGGGCCAGGGGGGCTGGAGCCAATCCCAGCTGTCAATAAGCAAGAGGTGGGGTTCTCCATGAACATGTCACCAGTCAATCACAGGGCCACATATAGAGACATGCAACCATTCTCCCTCTCATTCACACAGCTTTCGGCAATTTAGATTCTCCATTGAACTTATTGCATGTTTTTGTGGGAAGGAAACCCTCGAGACACACAGGGAGAACATGGAGACTCCACACAGAACGGCCCCCTGTCGGAATCAGGGACCTTCTTGCCGTGATTTGAAAGGGCCGACCCCTTGAAGTGTTTGGGCAGTTACGGGTCAAAGAAATAGGAAACGGTTGTTATATTTGCGAATCAAGATATGAGGATTTATGGACAAGAGTTTAAGTATTGGAAGAATTCTGGTTTCTGTTTGAGAAAAAAGTGGTAAACACACCTGAGCACGGCGGGGGAAGAACACACTCGCCAAAAATGTACTTTAAACCAGTGAAAGCGCCTAAGGCGTCTACATAAATAATAATGATGACTGTGTGTGTGAGGCCCTACGAAAGAAAAAAACTACAGTGGAAGCTTCTGTCTCACTGCATTACATACGTTCTTTCGGACTTTAAACAAAGAGGATGATCTTGCGAACTGGAAGAGAGTTTCCTGGAAGTACTGAGTCTTTCCAGATTATCCGAGGGGAGAAGGGATAATGAAACTGTGTGTCACAGAGATTTACAGCGGCCAGTCCACAGCCCGATGTTACATAACTCCAAGCAAAAAAAAAACAACAAAAAAACAAAACAAACAAAGATTCACCTCAGGGGTCCAATTTACGAGCCTGTTTTTCCTGTGGATTGGACGGGAGCACGCCTCTGGAGGTATGTGCGAAGTGGCGGGTCAACAATCAATGCCATCTGGTCCCTCTGGGGTTTCGATTTTATCTCCCTGGGAGTTTCTTTTGTCGACTAATCCAAAACGGCAAATCGGGCACAGAGGGGTTTGGAAATTCACGCCGGCACAATCGACAGCCCGCCACTCAGGGCACTTTCCCTGGATCACGGTCTGACGGAGATGGCAGACGGGTACTGTCACTGCTCCATGGTTAAACTTACCGATCGGATTCTGAGAGGGGAGCAAATATGCATTTTGGGATCTGGAATCAGCCAATATGGTGTCTATGACAGCAAGGCTACAGCTTAATCCTGTCTGGCAGTAGGTGATTATGTGTGTGCGTGTGTTTGTTCGGGGGGTTCGGGTGTGGATCGGACACTGAAACATGAGTTTAATCCCAAAGGAAGAAACCCAGGGTGTCCTGATACCCCCCCCACACACACACAAAAACACACAAAAACACACAATTGACTACCCCCCCCCCCCTCGTGTGGGAACAAGCAGTCCTCACAGAGGGCAGAGGGATGGGGGGGTTGAAATGGGGGTGCGGG
>CAAKHD010008999.1:3096-25180 GCA_901007705.1 Fistularia tabacaria | reverse complement strand
GGTCCTGGGGGGGGGGGGGGGGGGGGTTTTAGAAGGGGGGGGGGGGGGGGGGGGGGGGGGGGGGGGGCATTCGTATCTCTTGTTTGGCCGGTCACCTGCGAGCCTCCTTTCAGCGGTCTGCACATTTCAAAGGAAAGGCTCGGAGGACAAGCGCTAACAATAATATCACTTCAGCTTCTATAAATCTCTCTCCACCTCCCACTGGGTCAGAAGTGGAGGGGGCGAGGAGAGGAAAACGGGAGTGTCAGGAATGAAAGAGAAGCGTGTTTGCGCCTGGTGGGTGATGAGTGTGCGAGGGAGAACAAGAGGGGGGTGGAGGGAGAAAAAGGCGGACATGAAAGCGGCGTTGAAATGGGAGCAACATGAATCAAGGACGGAAGAAAGACTTTATTAGAAGACACGGATCACAGTTCATCAATCACAGGAAATCTGACTGAATTTAATCAAGTAGAACATGTGTTAAATCAAAGGTTTCTGCTCGGGATGGGATTCAGGGAATGTTTGAAACTTTCAACAGCCCCTTTCGCAATGTAGGAACTTTTGGCAGTTCCTAGAAACCATTCAGGAACTAAAACGTTTCTTGGTGGATTGGGGCATTATAGCATCCAGGGGCCACGGACCTCATCTCCATTGCAGCTCCTACTCTGAGACTGGGTCTTTTTACAGCTACAAAGGAAGTCATGTGGTGTAGGTGCTTGGTGATTGGTGGAATTCAGAAGCACGCTTCTTACCAGATACTTGTTGCAGACTGTGGGTCGTCATTTTGAAAAACTATTGCGGTCAGATGTTTTCCTGTGACAAAATGGACAGAACCGAGAAATGGACCGACAAAGAGGTCCGAGCGCTCCTGGCCTGTTCCGCCACAGAGGGCTTCCCAAGGCCCGCAGAGGAACATGAACATTTTCATCAAAATAAGTAAAGTTAGCAAATGCTGGGGGTTTCTCACACGGCAAAGCACTGCAGGGAGAAAATAGAAAATAGTTCAGCCCATTTGATAGTCCATGGCTATTATTCCTGCCATGCAAAACATGAACGCTGCGGCAACTTCGCTCTCCATGTTGTCCGTTTTGTCTACTTCTTCTTCGCAAGCGTTTGTTTTTGACAGCGGCACTTGAAATACATTTCAGAGACTCTAGTGTGCCACCCATCCCTACTGCCTGTGGAAATGCAGAACTAAAATAGAAGGTTCCCCCGGGGGAGGAGGAGGAGGAGGAGGGTAGTTCCTTGAACGAGATTCAAACTGGACTGCGTTCCTAGAACTTTTTAGGCTGAAAGCAGCTAATGTGCACCTGGCAAACTGCATCTGCTGTAGTTCTGTCGGAGGCTAAATCTACTCCCGTGGCGTCAACCATTTCCACAGGCTAAAAGGGGTTTCCTTGTCAGTGTTTCTTCTTACCGCCAGCCTCTGGTCTTAGCAGGTGCATCTTGCACTCAAGCCATTAGCACCGAGTCCCAGGTTTCCCTTATAAACAGCTTGTTGCTTTGCCCCCTTGAGAACGGAACACGGAAAGATCCAGATCGTGAACTGACTAAGAGCTCAATATAAGTTGAAGATGTGGAAGTGCAATGCACCGCTCCTTGCTTCTCCCAATTTTATTTTTTTTTACTTCCCTCCTCTCCATCCCCTCTCGAAGGTCTTTCATGTACAGATCAGAGGAGGCAGCCACTTATCACACTAGTCCGATCCTGAGAAAGCTGACATGACATGCCCGATTTAACAGGGTCACACACACAAACACCTCCTCTATATTTATTGCCGAATGTTTACAGTGAATTCCCATCCTCAGCATAACCATCACATCCTGTTTTAAACGCACTTCCCGCAATACCGAAATAATGCCAGTCACTTGCAGACTCTCACTCTCACACACACACACACACACACACACACACACGCATCGGCATGCCTCAGTTCCTGTTCTCTCACAATGGGATTAGCAGTGTGATTCCTCCACTCCTTTTAAGTGGGCACACCACCAATCCACTTATCATAGACTCGGTTGAATACTGAAAAGAGTGGCGAGGAGGGGATGTGAAAGAGGGACGTATTGAAGCATACTGGGAAATGGCCGGAGGAAAAATGAGAGGACGTAACGGGGGGAGAGGAGGGGCGGCAATATCTAAATGTTTCTTGTTTCGAAATGACTTTTTCGGTATTAACGAAATGAAAGAACAGATGGAGAGCAAGGCGAACAATCACAGAGCGAGTCTGTGAAAGAAGTGGAGGCAGACTTCTAGCCAGAGGTGAGGCAATCATCTGACAAGCGCATGCACACAATTGGACCTGTTGCCACGGTGACAAGAGGCAGCCAAACCCCGCTGTGTTTCACACGGTGATGTCATTGATCACCACCGGCCCCCAGACAGTCAGTGGGCCAATGGGGACAAAGGCACCAGAGGGCGCAGCCTGTCCTCACCCTGTCTCAGTATTCTTTCAGGTGCTCTTTCACCCCTCCCTCTCATGTCCTGCCTCCCCTTCTTTGGGACATATTCTACTTGGCCAGCAGGCATCCAGAGGGGCGCAGGCTTCGGGGCTTTTACCGCGGATGGAGAGCGAGGCAGATTATTTGATGGGGGGGGGTAAGTCTCAGCAGGAGAGGCAACAATGAGAGTAAGAGTTCAGCGAGGAGTAAAAGAGAGCTTGTTTGCTTCAATAGTAACCATCCCATCATGACGGTTTATGTTCTTAAGGTCGGATTTCCTTGATCTGTACGCCTTGGTTTTGGCTGCCATGACAATATTTTTTTCAGCACTTTCCCCGGGTATCCGCCAACTCCATTTCTCACTGGCAAGGAGATAAAACATAATGGATGGGAAACCAGACATAGGTTTATGTCAAGGATTCAATTCAAGGGTCCAGTGCGGAAACATGTTTTCCTGTACAATGAAATTCTTTCTTTGTTGTCCGCTGTGAATGTCATATAGTATAATATAAGCATTAGTAATATAGTTGTAACACAAATATTAAGTAAATACATAATATTACAACATTATGTATTTACTTAACATTTGTGTGAGAGTGTGCAAATTGAAAAGATCAACAGTCATGTGCAGGCGGTCCACGGGCACTCTGAGGTTTGACTATTGAGTTTGACTATTATTGTGCAATGTCAGCATGAATGTGCAAATTGAAAAAGTGCAAACTGAAATGCATACAGCTGAGTGCAGCTGGTTGCCCAGAGGCAGTCCAGGGTTGAAACTCTCATCAGCTGATTAGGAGCCGGATGGTAATAGGATAGAAAGCGTTCGTCTGTCTTGAGGTCATACATCCTCGGGCTTGAGGGAAGAAGTGGGAACAGTCCATGCAAGGGGCGGGTGTGGTCCTTGAGGACGGCGGACTCTGAGATGCTTTGCAGAGAGCAGTGTGGAGTCCTGGTGATCTTCTCCACAGTCTTCACCACTAGCTGCACTTGTTTCAGGTCCAGAGCAGTGGTGCTCCAGTACCACACTGAGATGCAGCTGGTCAAGATGCTCTCAACGATGCAGTTATACAGATATTGGTGGCATGCAAAACTTCCTCAGCCTTCTAGAAAAGTATTTCCTCAGTTTAAGCCTTCTCAAACAACTGTGTGGTGTTGAGTGACCAGATGAGGTCCTTGCTGATGTGGACAACCAGGTATCTAACTGCTCACCCTCCCTATTTCAAGCTCCAAGATGAACAGTGGCCGATGAGGTCTTCTCTCCTTCCTCTCGTCCACCATCATGTCCGCTGTCTTGTCTGTGCTGAGGGTGAGGTTGTCATCCTCACACAGACACCAGACTGTCCACCTTCATTGACCGTTTAGTCCCCGCTGGTGATGTGTCTTATCACCACGGTGTCGTCTGCGTACTTTAGTATTATATCATCCTTTTCAGAGGCGGTACAGTCGTAGGTGAACAGGGTGTAGGCAATGAGGCTGAGGATGCACGTGTTTGTGATACAACTGGCTGAAATCCTGTTACCTATCCTGACAGACTGCAGTCTGCTGGTCAGAAATACCTATTTTCTGTCGTCAACAAAGAGCATACTGATGTAGGAGTCTTTGTCTTCCTGGTAGGAGAGGGAGTAATGGTGGTCGCTTTAGCTTCTGAGGTGACCCTGTTGGGTCAGTGTGCAAACTCAAGGGAGTCCAGGGGGTCCGGTATGCTGCACTCTCTCATGGTGATTGGAATGAGTGCTACTGCCCTGTAGTCATTCTGGAAGGTGGGTGGACACTTTTTGGGTAGGAGAACGAAGCGTGTGGGAACAGTGCTCTGGCTGAGGGAAAGGTCAAAGATGGAGGTGAGAACATAAGCTCACTTGTCGGTGCATCCTCTGAGGGCTGACCAAGGATGTTGTCTGTTCCTGCTGCCTTGCAGTGTTCCTCAGTGCTTTGTACATCTGGCCTGATAAGACTGTTGCTGGATTTCTCATAGCAGGCGTCTTCTTCCTCCTCTTCTGGTGTGAGAGGCTGTACCTTCGAAGAGGTACCCCCTGACTGATCTTCAGTTTAAAAACAACCACGTTCCATGGAGGCTGCAGAAGCCAATGCTAACAATGCTACGCCTATTAGTGAAGGCTAAAGATGTTAAGAGAAGCATCTAGAAGCCAGATGTCTCCTTTCAAAGCTGAAACAAAACGAACACAAAACAAATTCCCTCCCTTTCAAACAGCGATATCGGATGTCAGTTTTGGAAACTGTTTCCATCCAGTTTTGATCCTGAAAGTCAGAGGAATGTCTGGTCAAGTGAAGCATCTGCAACCACTTTGTAGAATTCATACATCTACACAGCCTCCATTGCTTACTTTGTCTTTTTTGTCCCTTACACTAATCCTAGCCGTATTCCTTCCAGCTACTTCGGTTGGTTTGAAAGCGAGACTGATCCTTCGGAATCGACTCATGCGCTATTATCCCGCTAATACTCGTCTCTGGATCGTTAAACATTAGTGTAGCCATTTACCCCTGTGCACAATAAAAACTTTTGAAATCAAAAATGCAAAAAACATCTCAGAACTCCTTTGTATAACCGAATTTCCAATACTCTCAACATCTCTCCGCATCTTATTTTCTTTGATCTCAAAATTTCTTGACCATCTCCGCTGTTTACCGTCGCTCCCCTTGCTGTGCAGCGACGGTGCCCACCAGTTATTTGCCATCTCCCCATCAGTCTTTGGAACCCTTTGCTATCAGAGGACACTTTCCCTGAGATAAATTCAGACAAGAGGCTGCCGAGCTGTTTTTATTTGTACCCTCTTTTTCAAAAACCACTTATGTTGAATAACTTCAATTTCCTCTTATCTTCAGTGTGACTTTGTCCCTTCTCACTCGCCTCGCAACTGTCTTCATATTGTCTAATGTGTTTTTGTACTTGGCTTAACCTTGTCTAATTCCCGCTCCCTTTCACAATTTGTCTTTTTGCCTGAATGTCGCTGCATTCCCGCTTGCTGTCATCTACTTTAATTTATTTTGCCTGCACCCCGCCAGCCCGTTGCGTTACCTCCTCTTCCATCAGCAAAGGGCAGACGCACTGCAATGTTGTTTAAAAGTCCCCAAGTGTCAAGGACTCTTCAGTGCAGATTGCAACATTTTTAAGACAAAAAACACCATGGAGTTGTCAATAATTACGCAGCAATTGTGTGTTAAGGAAAGGTAGGTGAAGCAATTGGGGCGAGATTTATTGATTGTAATGACATAACGTAATGAACATGACAAGAGGAAGTGTTCATGCGGAGCTGAGAGCAGAGGCGACACCCGTTCTGAACCCGATTCCCGCTTCGAACTGCACCGTGACCCCATCCCATTTACAGCTGGATGCGTTCATGCATGAATAGTGTGTCCCTGGAAGCCCAAGTACAACGACAATGGCTTGCAACGTATACATCACCCACTTGTTTGATCGCTCTTCAAAACAAATTGACCAATCATGTTGCAGCAACTTGACGCATTTAAAACGTGTTAACAAGCATTTCTGTGTTCTATGTTAACATGCTATCAAGTGAATGAGACAGTGCATGGTTCTACATCTCAATATGACATGTGAATGAAAAAGTGAATCGGTGAATGGGCCCCCAGGGTCAACCCCACCCCTTGTCACAGTGACAGCTAGGATGGGCTCAAACACTACAACAACCCTGACTGCAGGATAAGCGGTGTAGATAATGAATGAATGAATCAATGAGAATATTAATTTTACTTTACATCCTTCAATGCAACCCTATTCCTGTTTGGAAATCCATCAAAAGGAGACAGTAAAGCCGGGTCAGCAGCCATAACAATTGGTGTGAGAAATCTCAGATGGGATCAAAGTCCACCTTAAGGCGGATCCTGTCAGGAAGTGAAGGTACTGCTATCTTGCAGCCAATTTTAACTGGATGGATTTGTTTACTTTATATTTAAACAAGCTGAGAAGGATAGATAATGTAAGCTTATCATCAGCACATGCTGTTATCAGTTCCCCGGGCAAGCACCTTAAATTAAAAAAAAAAAAAAAAGCCACAGTGTTTATCTGCTGATAATGGATACAAATACGGGATTTCTTTCCGATGTTTTGCATATCTGACACACGCACAGGAACTTCTTCAACGCAGACCAAATGTCCCCGGCCGGATGGCACACGGCCGTAACTAACAGAAATCCAGTGGAAAATCATGCTTCAATTCGATAGAGACACTTGAAAATCATATGGCCAGGCAACCCTCCGATAAGACATTAAATGCTATTCAATGAGCTAAAAGTTGTTTTATGTGTTTTTTTGAGAAGCCATTGGAATCACTGAATGTTGTACAACTTTTAGCTGAAATGTTAAAGGTTTGGGGAGAGTGAATGGTTGTATGTCTCTATTCCACATATGACTGAAGGACTGAACGGTTGTATATTTCTATAGAATGAAAGAGTGAATGGTCTCTATAAGTTGCGTCAAAGAGAGATTGAATTTATAAAGGTATTTTTCATTTAACTTTGAGGCTGTGGACTGTTGAGCCTCAGCATAGATTGCGCAATGACGGCTGACTGCTGGCATGCTCAGTACTAAGACTGCAGTGCCGTCTCTCTGTATGTCGCTATAAAAATGTTTAAACACTTTTGATATATGAACTACATTTCCAATGTACAGTGTTTTTTGTCAACAACTGCATGTATGTTACAAGTTCCTCGAGCTGAGCGATCAAAAAACAGTTGCGAAGAGCCACTGATTCAAATTGTGATGAATTCAGTGCCATGAACCTTCCCGCACATCACTGATTTGAGTTACATATGGAAGTGATTGATCAGCTTCCCTGCCGTCATGAAGATGCTGAAAATTCCACCGACAACAGTTGCGTCTTAATCCGTATTTAATCATGTGACTTAAACGCCTGCATTTAGCTTCCCGAACTCTTGGTTAACTGTGTAGCTTTGAAATCATTGTGATTTTCATCTTTAGTCAAATTATTGTTCCCTGTTTGGTGATTAACCCCTAAGCTGAAATATAGAATATGTTGTTTATTTTCTAATCAAGCGTGTAAACATCTTATACAAGTTGCGCCGAGAGGGATAACACGGGTATGAACAAGGTATTGATGACACAATGTACGTATTAAATATCATTTTCGCGGAAAAGCAGAAACGTCATTTTCCAGAGCTTAACATCAGTCAGCTGAGTCGCGCACGGGATTCAATAATCAATTTCCCCTCGTGTTTTCCATCGTAAGGAAACGGGTGAAGCCAACGCGATTATGTCAATTCATAATCTTCTCTTTTTTTTTTTTTTAAGAGAGAGATGACACCGCAACACGGGGAAAAAAAACACAATCAAAACGTGGAAATGTGGTGCGAGTTGGTCTTTTTTCTTCGTTAATCCAGCAAATCTGTGCGCGCTTAACGGCAACAGGAAATGATAGGTCATGGTTGTCGGGGTGATTGACCGCTGGGTGACGGGGGTTTCATGTAAATGGAGAGCGGCGTGGATTCCGATTTTAAGTAGCATCACCTCAAAGCAACTTCGATATCATCGTTAAGGCGCTTAGAAAGAAGCAAAGGCTGTCAGAATTGCAGAAGGGACTGGGACGGAGGGCAGGAGAGACAATGTAGGTCGGACTTGTATCAAATGATCTCTCCCGCCGGGAAGGGTAAACATTACTGAGGAAACACGGGGAGAGAAAATATTGATATACGCATCGATCGAGTGGAAACACTTTTACACCCTCGTCGTATTTCAAGTGGAAGTGAAGTGACAAGGACTACTTTGAAACTTTAAGCTGCGAGGGCAGAAAAACGTTCCTCCGTTACATCACGGCTTCAAAACAAAATGGGATGGATTTACGCTGCATCTGCAAAGTCCAATCATGATCAGCCAATAGGGTGACAATATGGATGTGTGGCTTTCCCTCTGGACACTGAGTGTGTTGTCCTGAGAGTTTTTGTCCATATCTTTTGCAGAAGAATTTGTCTGCGACTTGATTGATGTGAAAATTAATGTAACAACATCATAAGTTTTGTTCAAAAAGAAGTTATTTAGAAGTCTGACATCTAGTGACAACGCTGTAAGTTCCTTTTAGGAACGAAAGCTCATATAAACAGACCATGGAGAATAACATCCGGTGGGCTTCGAGGAGATTCTGGTCCACCATCTGGTGGCTCAGGAGAGGAAAGTAGTGCTCCGTCAACAATGGATACAGTGGGAACGGGGCGCTTCTGACCTCAAAGCGAGACGTTGTAGATCGGTGGCAGGAATACATGTCAGACCTCCTAAATCCCATCAAAGTGCCTTCCAATGAGTAAGCAGAGCCGTCGGACTCCAGAGAGGGTCCACCTATTTCCAGGTTTAAAGTTGCTGAAGGAGTCAAAAAGCTCTTCATTCGCAGGGCCCCGGGGGTGGATGAGGTTTGCCCTGAGTTCCTCAAGGCTCTGGATGCTGTAGGGCTGTCCTGGATGACACGCCTCTGCAGCATTGCGTGTTTGTCAGGGACAGTGCCGCTGGACTGGAAGACTGGGATGGTGATCCTCCTTTTTAAAAAGGGAGATTGGAGGGTGTGCTCCAACTATAGGGGATCACACTCCTCAGCCTCCCTGGTAAGGTCTATTCAGCGGTGCTGGAGAGGAGGCCCCGCCAGGCCGTTGAACCTCGGATTCAGGAGGAGCAGTGTGGTTTTTGTCCTGGTCGTGGAATAGTGAACCAGCTCTATCAGTCAGCTGGAGACGTCACGTCCCATCCCGTCACGTCACGTCACGTCACGTCACGTCACGTCACGTCACGTCACGTCACGTCACGTCACGTCACGTCACGTCACGTCACGTCACGTCACGTCACGTCACGTCACGTCACGTCACGTCACGTCAACAAAGAAAGTTAGTTGTTAAATAAGTGTTTTGACCCACTGCGCAAGAACACTCCACTGTGTGAAACCATGCTGGTGGGAGGGGCCTCTGCTGAAGCACACTGGTTGGATGAAAATAAGATTTGTTGGGTTTTACTTTTTGTTCCCTTCTTATCTTGACTGTTCTAGCGCTTTTTAAAACATGAAGGGTTTGAATAGAGATGAATTAACTCTACGGGCAAGATGTCTCCCAGAATAGGTTTCAGATTTATCACCCCCTCTTGAGCCCAGCGCTAAAATCTTATTACACATTTTAGAACACAGTTAGCATTTAAATGTCATATTAGCCAATGACGTGGGTTTCCTCCAGGTTTCTGGTTTCCTCCCACACTCCCAAAACGTGGAAGAGGTTCACTAGAGACCCTAAATTGTGTGTCTCTATGTACAAAGTGAATGGTTGTGTATGATGTGTGAATGAGAGGGTGAATGGTCATATTGCTCTTCATGATTTGGGAATGACAGAGTGAATTGCTCTATGTCTCTGTAGAATGAGAGGGTGAATGATTGTTTCTCTGCATTATATATGAATGAGTGAGAGAATGGTGTATGTCTCCATATGATGTGTAAATGAGATAGTGAATGATATCTCAATGTACTCTGAATGACAGGGTGAATATTTGTTTGCCTCTATATCGGCTGGCAAGAAAAGTGTCAAAAGAAAAAAAGACCTATGCGCACACACACTTACACACTTTCACAAACACACGCACACACTTTTGTGTGAATATTGATTGACCAAAAAGGCGAAGTTTCTGATTTTGTCATAAACTTATTCATGAGACTATAAATAAGGCAAACAGGCAGATAAAAACACAAACACACATGCCTGCAGACACATACACACACATACACACACACACACAGACACACACAGTATCTGTGGTCCTTTGAGTACAACTAATGCCCAATTAGTTCCTTAACAATGACTGGAAAACTACATTTCCAGTCACGAGTGTACCCACGAATAATTTTTGGTTTCTATGGAGACAGACCTTCTGAACCACTCAGCACTTGATAAAAGAGTGAAGAGCGTGCACGGTGAAGCCTGTTTCTATTCACTCCATTCGCTCTGAATCGAGATCAAAACAAGGACCGGAGCGAATCGATCGGCACAGATGAAGAATTGTATTTTTCAATCAATCTCAAAATCATCCCACTCTTCGGCCTCTGTCCCATCGCCAGTTCCGAAAAAGCCCGAGACTCTGAAATGAGGATCAATGTTCGTGTATGCACGTCGTCCCCTGTCACAGGCCTGTCTGGATGCTCCCGGTTGATTTTCTCACTTCCTTAAAAGTCGGTGACCCTACGCTCGCCCGTGTTGCCATCCCGGCAGCGGAGAGCCTCCCTCCACTGCATTAAAATGCCAAATTATGACATTATTATTCAATTGCTTCTGGCACACCAGCTCTCTCTCTCTTAAAAGTAATTTGTTCCTTCCGCCTGGATAAACACAACTGTAGCAAAAGCAGCTTGAGGCACCCAGATGTGCCTCTGTTTTTCAGTCTGTTATGGCAAGTGCAGCGTATGTTTATATATAACTCTTGTCCCCTCGTGTCATGGAAGCAATTTGGCTCTCTCTTAAATTTACACGTCCGTGTTTAAGCTCACAGGGGGGTGAGGTGGAGGCGGGACTACATTATTGATCAGCCCTCAGCCTTTTTTTGTTCGCTAAGGTGATGGACAAGCTGACAGATGACGTTAGACAGAAATCTCCATAGACCGTGATGTTTGCAGATGAAATTGGGATCTGTGGCGAGAGTGGGGAGCAGGTGGATGAAAATCTCAATAGATGGAGGTAAGCTCTGGAAAGGAGAGGGATGAAGGTTAGCAGCAGCAAGACTGAGTACACGTGTGAATGAGAGGAACTCAAGTGGAATCGTGAGGATACGGAGAGTGGGGATAATGAAGTTGGAGAATTTTAAGTACCCAGGGACAACAGTCCCGAGCAACAGAGAGTGTTGAAGAAACATGTGCAACCAGATTGGAAATGGTGAAGAAAAGCCTGAGGTGTGAAAAAAGAGCATCAGCCAGAATGAAAGGAAAGGTGTAGAAGACGGAGATGAGGGTGGCCATGTTGTCTGGAGTGGAGATACTGAGGAAAAGTCAGGAAGCAGAGCTCGGAGCCAGCAGAGATGAAGATGTGGAGGTTCTCTTTGTGAGTGATGAGGATGGATAGGATCAGGAATGAGTCCATCAGAGGGACAGCACAAAACTATAACTTAATAGTTTTATGGCTGAACTCAGTTTGAACTTTTAATATATGGACTATGAGTTTTATTCCCCTGAAAAAAGTTTTAAAAAGATAAAAAAAACATAATCACAACAACATCCACATGATTTACCCCCAGTGGGACAGCCTGGAAAAGGAGTAGGATGAGCAGTAAGGATGTTATTAGGACTATACGTCTAAAAATGTCAGAACTACAACAGTAATCTGGCTATACAAATCACGCTGGCTGTAGGATTTAGAAAACACCAATCAGTGGAATCGCCTCTTATCTCTTTCCGTATTGCAGACCGAGCACGGTTATTAAAAACGGCGAAATTACTTTGGATCCAAACCATTCAGCGCCATGTATTTTGAGAAAAAAAGAAAAAGCCGAGCACCCGGCCTGGTTTCCCTTTGTGGACCCGGACGTTTTAGCCCGAAGCAATTAGCAAAACCCGCTAGCCCTGTCAGCGAATGCATTGAAAGGAGAAATTAACCATATCTCGTCTACCTTCCTGTTCCCTTTTACCCTCTTCGATGAGATGACAGGAGGGGTGATTAACACGCAAACACACACACACACACACATACACAGACACAGTCGCACACCAAAAAACCCAAACGCGTTGTTCCGTTCGATGAATGGCTGGGGGTTGGAGAGCCTCATTTCCATGACAACAGGTTTGAGGATTAGGTCGAAAAAAAAAACCTGTCATTTCAGAGCGACTGCCGGAGCACCTTGATTCAGACGAAGACGCACGAAAGGAGGAAAGAATCACGGAGTAGGAATAGAAGAATGTGGGTCTGTAAGGGAGGATTGAGAGGAGAAATGAGAGGAATGACAGAGTGAATGGTTGTCTATCTTCATATGACATGTGAATCAGAGAGTGAAAGGGTTGTCTGTCTGTATCTGATGTGTTAATGAGAGAGTGAAAGGTTTTATGTCTCCACATGTGGCCCTGTGATTGACTGGCGACTGGGTGTTTCCCCGCCTTTCACCCAATGACAGCCGAGTGCAGGATAAGCATTATAGATGATGAATGAATGAATGAACAGACAAACCAAACGAATGAATGAAAGAATGAATGGAAAATAAATCTCATACAACCCCCAGATTGTCAAATTTGCAACACATTAACGCAGACTTTCCTCCAGGGTCCATCTGGTCAGCCTGAAGTCTCCATTCTGGGCTCTGCTGTTGATCTCACTTTTCCTCATGCTATATACTGTACATATATATACAAATGTGTGTATGTATGTATATAAATATCTATGTGTGTGTGTGTGTGTGTGTGTGTGTGTGTGTGTGTGTGTGTGTGTGTGTCTGTGTGTGTCTGTGTTTGTATATATATGACTATATACTGTGCATGCATACATACAAAAATGTATGTGTGTATATGTGTGTGTTTGTATGTATGGTGTGCATATGTACATATATATAAATATATGTATATGTATATGTAATTATATGTATATACACATACACTCACAGTTGAATTATTATTCATCAGGAATTCGTTCATGAAATTTTATCCTTTTGTAATGCAAGTGCTTAGTTCCACATGAAGCCCCATCCCCTCCTCTTCCCTCCCCAGACCATAATATTCTCTTGTCTTGCCACATTTCTCCGATGTCCCACTTCTGGAACATGCAACGGAGGAATACTTTCTGCTCATAATTTCAATTACAACAAAGAATCAAGCCTTGAAATATCATTTAATAGGAATTTCACATGTAACAATAATGATCTCTTCTTATGAACGTCTGAATTGCGACCACATGGTCGTGTGTTTTTGGAGACGTCGAAAAACCTGTCCACTGACAGAAATACACCATTTGTGAGGAGGACGGAGAAGAAAAGGGACCGTGAAGGATTCTGTTGCTAAACCTGAGGGGCCTGAAAGCAGGTTGAAGAAACACGTTGGCATTTTAATCCCGGTCGCTTTTTGCTTCCACCTAATCCCCCCCCCCCCTCCCCCCCGAGAAGGAGGGATCACCTCCCACAAATTCCATATTCTCTTTTCAATAGCGGGAAGTCAATTCATCCGGAGCGAGCGCAGCACTGCACCCCGAACTTCATATATTTTTGGCGAAACCATAAAACCCTCGGCTCCATCCACACTCACTTCACCATCCCAATATTTGCACGGGTGGTTCACAGCTACTTCCAGCGAAGCCAACCCCTTGAACTCGTCTCCAAGCACACTGCAGCGATGTGTGTAAAGTGTGTCAGCCTACTGTATCTTAAACATCAAGTGAGGTTATTATGAAATCCGCATCTCTCTCATCAACAAAGGAAAACTTTCAGCTCCCCCGGGTTGAGCCACGTTGATTTTTTACAACACGACGCAATCCCCCGCCTCGTCTCCCCTGGAGTCACTGTGCGCATTGGAGACGGCTGTTCTTTGTTGCCGAGTTTATGAGCGGGTTAAAATGGCAGTGAAGACACAATGAAAAACATACACTTGCATATGAATCTTTGACTCAACCTGGGAAAACAGGAGAAGGGGGGTTCATGAATATCTGTTCGGGGCGGCCGCTCTGGAGCAATGCACACGCATAGAAACCCGGCAGTGACCTGGTAATTATTCAAGCCTGAGGAAAAACACAAAGCTGACACACACACGGAGAGACTGGTGACATCGTTGCCATGATGTCGCGAGGTCCGGTACCAGCGTTTTGCCACTCACGGTGCAGAAAAACCAAAAGACCCGGTGTTTACAATTTCTTCAGAGTGACTTTGCAAGGTCTGGCCCCCCGGGTGAAGATGGGATGGAACTCCAACCAGCTTTGGATTATTCATAAATTCAAAGTAAAGACTAAAAATCAGTGGACAAATATTCAGCACACCGTAGAAGATAGTAAGTGGAACTTTACATCTTCTACCTGTTTTGTATTTCTTTATCTTCCATTGGTAAATCTATTACCCCACAAATTGTCTGTTATTTGTCTATTACATAATGCTAACTCGTAAAGCAGCAGCAGTAGCTGTCATATATTTAAAGCTCAGACTTCTTTATTGTGTTTAGCCTAAAATACACAGATTTTCTTTCTCCATCAGACTCATCTACCCTTGACCAGAATACCTTGTTGAATCGATATAGGCTAATTTAATTCTTACATGTATATATTTGTTCTTAGCCACTGCCACATAGACAGAATCCATTAGCAGAACCTCTCAGGAGACACATTTAGCTAATGAACAGATTTGGACTCGAACCGCAGGTTCACAGTTAAATCTGCCAAGAGGTGGAGCTCGGAGCTCAAGTCAAGTTCAAGTCAAGTCAGATTTTATACAAGTGCCGGCAAAAATCACAACAAAGTTGTCTGGCGACACTTTCCATGTACAGCAGGTCTGGACCACCACTCTTTAAGACAATTTGCAGAAACTCAACTTTCCGAGATTTGTGAGCACCTGGCGACAGTAGCAAGGAAACACCACCAAAAACCTTGGACACATCCCAGCTCAAAGTAGGTGGCCTTCTGCCTCGATCAGTCGGAGTATAAATAAAGAGAGCAAGAGAGATGGACAGAAGATTGCAAACAGGCGCTTACACGGTGCGTTCATAACTTTAATATTCATGAAATAAATAACAATGGTAGACGGACGGAGAGACCGCTGCGGTAGATTAAGACACGCCCCCTGGGATCTTACAAAATGAGAGAGCCCGAGGGGCCTGGGGAAGATATGACGTAACAACCTTGCATTAATGAAGCAACGTTAGGGTATCATGGATATCCCTCTGCAGAGTAAGCCAAAAACATAACTAGGGGCAAGGCTAGCACAAAATATTAGCTATCAAGCCGAATTAAAACTTTAATTTGTATATATGAGCAATAGATTCACATTCCTAAATTCACATTCGTAGGTCTGAAGAGCCTGGAAATGTGATTTTGTAATCCTTGTATTGTGACGACATTCGTGACACCGTCTCCACAAAGACGCAGGCCTAGCTTCTCAGTGCTCACTGTGTTTGACGGTGTCTAGTTAGGAAAGATAGAAACAAAAATTATGACTATGCTCCATCTATTCCCCGACAGAGCTCCACAGGGGGGAAAACACTTTTCCCTCGCCAACAATTAGACCAATTAAAAAAACATTGCTGCTATGGAATAAATAAACAAATAAAAATAGAGTGACAGAAAGCTTTGTGTAATGTGGCTATGTGGCATTTCTATCCCTGATCTGGAAGTCGTCTCAAAAAAATCAGTTGATGATAGACAATTCCCAAAAGGGATAAATAACATCTAAGAGAAGAACATCTGACCTCCACTGTAGTCTAAACTGCCCATTGGAGGACAGCAACAACAACAGAGGTGATTGTTGGAGCATCACGTGACGCATCAGCAGATGGGCCGGGAGCACGAAGTGTAACTGTTACAGTACAGAACCATACGGCCCACCCTGTCCATTGGGGGATGCGTTTCCTGACAGCTCCACACTTTAAATGACAGGAGAGCACAAAGACAGCCAGTGTCTCCTTGGCACAGAGATCCTGCAGATGACTGAAAAGAAGAAGCTCATTTCCATCTGTGATAAACACGCAGTGACTGCGTCATGATCGTGGCTGTGGTTGTATCATAGTTTTTAAAAAACTTTGATATTTTATAGCTCTTTGGCCTCATTGGGGGACAAATCTTTGTACTTTGCATGAATGTGTTAATCCTCCAAAGGCTCATTAATGCTCATTTGTGCATTCATGCATAAATCCCCATACGGATAAACTCTCCTGTCCTTCCTCTGCGTTCATTTCCTGCATATTTCTGTAAGTTTTCAGGGAGCTTGTGGATGCAAACCCAAATGCAGCAAATGGAGCAGTACCACCTGAAGTCTTTAGGGGCAGTGTTGCACAGAATGCTCAAAGTTGAAAAGCAAAAGGAACATAGAAAAAGAAGACAAGATGGCATCGGTAAAACCAGGGAAAGAAATTCTCTGTCTACATGCCGCCATTTACTTAATGGCCACACAGACCGCCGCCATCTGCTGCACTTCCTTTTTGTGTCTCTTTCTTAGAACATACATTATCCCCCCGCTCCACCGCCATCACGGTGTTTGTTATTGTTTGAAATAGACCACAATTGAGTCCTAGAAGTGACCTCATCACTGCCTTCTAGTGGATGAATTGCTCAGCAGCCATAGCGACATAAAGCACAGATGGGCAGAATGTAGGGAGTGACATTTGACATTTGCAGCGGACACACCTGTTTACGTACGTAAATTCAGTCTGAAATGGGGATGTTTTGTAACTAGTTGTATACAGAAAGAGGGAAAATGCTGTGCAATAGATCACCAATCAATGCCAAATTACACTGTTGTTAATAGTTTATCATTTTTGTTTTGAAAACAAAACTACTGTACTTTTCAAAAGAATTCAATAATAACCTTGCGTTTGCCTAGATATTTGCAATACAGAACATATTGTTGTTGACTTACCACGTTCTATTGTAAAGTTATTTTACAGTCAGGATCCTTTACTCACAGTGTCCGGTCGATGTGTCCATTGCCTTGACGTGGGCCTTTTACGTTTTGTTGATATAACAATAAAAACAAAAAACAATGAAGTAATCCAAAAAATGTGAATGAAAAGTGATGTTCTGGAAAAAAAAAACAGGCTCGATGAAGCCACTCAGTCACAACACCTTTTCAACAAGTCAAGTCAAATCAAGTCAGATTTTATGTATGCAGCAGCAAAACACGACACGATTGTCAGATGACATTTTCCGTGTAGAGCAGGTTTGCAACACATTCTTTAAAATGATTTACAGAAACCCAACATTCCCCCATGAGCAAACACAGCGGTGGCAGCGGCGGATTATCACTGCCTTTTACCATTGGACAGATCCCGGCACAATGCATGTGGCCCTCTGCCTCGACTGACTGGGACAGAAAGAGAGAGACAGAGAGAGAGAGAGAAAGAGATAGGGAAAGAAAGAGTGTAATAGAGACAGAGGGGAGACGTTAAGGTTGGGGGCAAGGCAGGCATAAATGATGTAATACTAATAGTATGTATAATAGTACTATCGGTAACATGCTAATAGCTGAAATGCTATAATAATAGCTTTAACATTCATAAAAGGAAAAAAAAACAATGGTGGACATCTGGCAGGACCGCTGCAGTAGATCAAGCTATGCCCCCTGGGAACCTGTGCTATGAGAGAGCTCAAGGGCTCCGGCAAGATATGACATTACTATTATGCATTGATAAACGGGCGTAAGGTAAGAGTGAGAGAAGTGCATCATAGTATATCCTTCAGCAGAGTAAGTCAATGGCAGCATAACGAGGGACAGGGCTAACTATAAGCTTTCTCAGAAAGAAAGGGTTTAAGCCCTATTCTTAAACAAAGAGAGCGTGTCCTTCCCCGTGGATGAGATGAGGAGATGGTTCCACACGAAAAGGAGCTCAGTTACCGAATGCTCCAATTTACAGTACCAATGTCCTGCACCTCAGTGAAACAATAAATAAGATTGCAGTGCATACAGTATGTGTATGTCTTACAGGAGGGGCCACCCACACGCAACCCCCCCACAGCTGAACTAATATAAAGCCATAATCCGTCATTACTCAGTCAATATCTGTCTGAAGGACTGTGAAGTTCACTGAATTCAGCGTCTCCTCACAAACAACGGTGTCTGCTGTTTGAAGACGCGTTCTCCACCAACATTTGATGTTGATATCCACGCCTTGAAGGCAGGGGCGTGGCTTTTTGGGGCGCATCACAGTGGCGATGATCAAGTGTGAGTTGGAGCAACCAGCCATGTCAAACCCCAGGGAGAGGCTGGGAGTTGTGGCGGTGAGGAAGAGCTGTCAGATCTGTTTATCTATAATTGATTTCAAAAGTCATCTGTTTCTTTTTTTCCTCTCCAGTGCAGAACTGTGCGAGAGGCTTGGTCCGTGGCGAGAAAGGAACACAGCCATGACAGCAGGTTTTGTAACAGTGTTGACATGAGTCTTTATGGTAATGAAAAAACATTATAATTACGCATCTGAAAGGAAATGCTGCCTTTGCATGAAAAAAAGACACTATTTAATTGTTTATTTTTTGATGAGGGTCTCATTTAAATACATATATATGTATAAATATATAGTCTGTATATATTGGCAAAATAGAATAGAATAGAATAGAATAGAATAGAATAGAATAGAATAGAATAGAATAGAATATGCCTTAATCCGTCCCACAGTTGTGAAATTTACATTTCTGCTTTGTAAATTGAAATTTCCCCACTGTGGGACAAATTAAGGCATATTCTATTCTATTTTGTTTTTATGATTCATGGTATACAGCACATTTGTTGTCTATATATACACAGTATTTATAAACAACCACATGCACATCATGTTTGGACCAATCTCATTGCAAATTCTACATTTTTGATGTTAGAACACTGAGCCAGTATATATTTCCTTCTTTTTTAAAAGCGGATACAGCCATTATATTAGAAAATACAGCTTGTTTCAAACACAAATGAAACACATGATTGACATAATCATACCTCGTGTATCATATCCACAGCCCTGCTGAATTAAGAGCTACATTAAGAATTAGAAAAATTGTGAATAAAATAAGTTTGCACTGTATGAAGTATTAACCTACTTGAAATAAATAAAGCTCATTTACAGGGCCCCCTGATCTGGGTCACATCCAGCCCTAGAGATGAGGGTGCTGAGTCATGGCTGAGTCATTCATGTGCCGGACGGCTCTCATGATTTTCCCTCCAGAGAACTCCAGTGCATGTGGTCCTTTAGGAACACTGACTTATTGATGAGGCAACAGTCACCGGATCATCAGGAGCACCAGCTCCCTCACATTTTCTTGGGCACCTGATGCAAAGAACTCAATGAACTCAAAGCAGGATGAGCTGCTTCCATTATGATCCTGGAAACCACCTTTTATAGTGCAGGCCCAAGCAAAGGTTGCTTGCAGTGGCT
Organism: Fistularia tabacaria; assembly: GCA_901007705.1. NCBI lineage: Eukaryota > Metazoa > Chordata > Actinopteri > Syngnathiformes > Fistulariidae > Fistularia > Fistularia tabacaria. Next base: position 5,727 of record CAAKHD010008999.1, on the reverse strand, counting down.
CATCCAGACCTACAGTTCCTGCCTGCCGGCAAAACAGCCCCCGTCCATCTTCTCATTACGAAGCACGTGTCCCCGGGCTGTCATTAACAAATTAGATCGAATGTATGAATGCAATGGATAATGGCATTTACGGCTACTTGACCTATATCGGTGACAAGCTAAATAAACCAGGTGGAAACAGGAGACAAAGCCTTTCGGGAGACGCCTGCATTTCATTTTCATTCTGCTTCTTGTTGTTTCTGCCCAGTTCACACCTCCTAAGACCATAGGGGAGCGGGTATCTGAAATCCAGCTCACCCCCCCTTCTCCCACAGTTCAGCATCACCATGAAAGACAGTAGAAAGGAAAGCGGGTTTGACAGGAGACAAAAATAAAGAAAGAAGGAGCCTAGAGAGGTGATAAATGTGTCTCCTGACGCAGCACGACATAATGGTCTCCACTGATGCAACCGGATAACGTCAGCTGACGAATGCAACGCAGCGGTAATTGCTTTAGGGAGTATGGATACCGGACATCAGAGCTGTAAAAACAGTGAAACGACTCGCTCGTGACCCATAATATTAAATCAACAGAATGACATGACGGAGTAAATCAGAAAAATACATTCCAAGCTTAGATGGGCCACTTTGATATGTTGTTTACAGGCGGAGTATAACCTGCATGCATCAATGTTGGTTTGTCAGTTCATCTTAGACTGCATATTTACAATGACATTGTTTAGCATTACAGGTTTGCTTTCAATTCACCCTCTCAAACTGATTCATTCATTCATTCATTATCTTTGACACTTTCGTGCACTCAGGATGGCAGGGGGTGCTGGAGCCTATCCCAGCTGTCATTCGATGAGGGGGGCCGTTCACCTCAGATGGGTCGCCAGTCAATTACAGGGCCACATTTAGGGATATCAATCATTCAGTCTGTCAGTCACAAGCCATATAGAGACATTCAACATTCCCCCTCCCTTTCACACGTCTTGGGATCTCCAATGAGCCTCCTACATGTTTTTGGACTGTGGGAGGAAACCCAGCCAGACACGGGGAGAACATGGAGACCCTGCAAAGGCTCCCTGTCAGAATCCTATCAGGGACCTTCTCGCTGTGAGGCAAAAGCACCAACCTCTGCACTACAGCACCGGCGCCCCAAACTGAGTCAATAAAACCTTAAAATTGAATCCTCACGGGACTGAATTTTTATGATGCATTCAAGCTGTTATTAATCAAAGAGTAGGGATGGGTAAGAGATGAAGTCATGATGCCTTTAACTTGTTTTCCCCTCAAAAGCAAAGAGCAAAGCAAACAACACATCTGTTGTCTGGGAGACATCTCTGTAGATCTGTATCAACTGGGAATGGCGACATTCCCCTCCCCACCTTCTTTGAAGCGTAAATATACAGAGGCAAGCAAAACAACAGGTAATAACTTTTGGATAAAAGGCGGTGTTATCTGACGGCGGCGGTTCTCTCTGTGAGCACTGGAGAGATTCCGAGATGCCATTAAGCCATCGGGGCCCTGCGTTCCCACCCGGAGCCGCTTTTCATTAATGCGCTCCCCTCCAGCGGCGGGAGGTGTCGTAAACAGCCATTTAGCACTTTAACATGCAAAGCCTTGCTCAACGTGTGTATGAAAAACACACAGGGAGCATTCCAGGCACGCAGGTTACCTACCTCCCTCCCAACAGACACAAAAACAGAAACACACAAACACGCACACACACACACACACACACACTGATGCAGATTAGCACAAACCCTTCAAAAGTATTAACGCATTTCATCGCTGAACCCACACCACGTGCACGCTCCATGAACAATTCCCAGAATTCTCATCATCACAACAAACCCAATAGTTCTTTTGTAACAGGATGGGTGGGGGGGTTGAAAACAGCAGCGTCTTTTTTTTCTCTTTCGAGCCAAAGCCGATTTAAAATGACATCCGCTCCAATTGAAGGTTTTCATTTTGTAGAGGAGTATAACTCGCAGCCGCCCCGAGGCCTCCACCGCCGCTGCCGTCAGCGTCAACAGGCGAAAACCCTGATCGTTGGATTTGTCTGCAAAGCGACAGAAACTTCCTGAGTAGGAACTCTAAACGTGTTTTTCAGCGTCAAGTTTAATCCAAACGCCCCCAGGTACTTCGGTTAAATCATTCCCTATTTACACACGTCATGGAGAATGAGGCTGCATCTTCATCTCCTCAGTCATCACAGTTGCTTCAGCTGATTCTCAGGGTTCGACACAACATTGTAATTTCTTTTTTTGTAATTTCTTTTTTCCAATTAAACCTCTACAGGAGCTCACCAAGGTCAAAGTTGTTGTAGCAACGGGTTCGTGAGAAGTGTTCTTTTTCTAATTTGGCCGACGCGTCATTTTTCACAATCCATGTTTATGGCTGGTCTGCCTCGCTTGCTGAAACAAGTTGACAGTCTCAAGTCTGGATTCCAGACGCAGACAAATAGCTGTCTGAGTGTGTATGTGTGTGTGTGTGTGTGTGTGTGTGTGTGTGTGTGTGTGTGTGTCACACACACAAGAGGTCTTTTGTGTTTTTTTGAAAAATAAATGTGAAAATTTTGTTTCACTGTTTTACATTTAAAATATATAATATGACACATTTTACACCTTCTCGCTGCCCACGTCAC
>CAAKHD010008998.1:9014-24243 GCA_901007705.1 Fistularia tabacaria | reverse complement strand
TTTTATTATGTTTTTTATTAGCATTTAAATACTTTATATTTATCATTTACTTTGAGTTTTTTTTTTTTTTTTTTTATTATTTTCCCTTAATTTTTTCCATTTTTTTTTCCGCTTAAATTTTTTCTTTTTTTTTTTTTTTTTTTTTTTTTTTTTTTTTTTTTTTTTTTTTTTTTTTTTTTTTTTTTTTTTTTTTTTTTTTTTTTTTTTTTTTTTTTTTTTTTTTTTTTTTTTAGTTTTCAACACATTTCCTGTTCATTTTCAGGTCACTTCACACACACACACACACACACACACACACCGACCTCGTCCACCTGGGCCTGCGTTTGCTGCAGGCGCCTGTTGCTGGTGAGGTTGGGGGCCGGGGCCGGGGGGCCGCCGTCCCCCTCCGAACCCCCCGGAGCTCCCGGGGCCCCTGACGCCTCTGGGTTCGACCTGGGGACCAAAACAGAAATTCAGTTTCAACATTTAAAGTCAAAGTAAAACTTTATGTTTGGAAAAATGATGGTGATGAAGGAAAGTCACTTGCAGTAAAACTAAAAGTTATAGGAATTGAATTCATAGAAATGAATAGAAATTCATCAATTTACTAAAACAAGCATTGAATGTCACTTTAAACCAAAATTAGGGAGAAAAACATAATTTGCATTTTTATAACCATTTAGAATGACAAACAAAACTAATAGAATCTAAAAATTAAAAGGTTTAGAAAAGGAAAAAAAACTTAAATACATAAATTGTACAATCAAAACTACAATTAAAAGGGACTTGTAAGAAATAGAAAATGTAAAAGAATTATTTCTAAAAATCTAAATCTATAGCTGAAAATATATCATTTTAAACCAAACGACATCAAAAAGATGAACAATAAAATGGCATTAAAATTGAAAGCAAATGAAATAGGAATTAAATTTTAACGATCAAGTGTTTCATAGATTAAAACTAAGAGAAATATATAAAACATAGATTAAAATGAAATATAATTCCAAACAAATCCCCGTCTCATGATCAATAAAGTACATTTTATTCTGATAGAATTGAATAAAATAGTCAAATAGGTTTGGGGCTTTTTGTAGAAAACACACACACACACACACACACACACACACACACACACACAAAACGGTTTTTCCTGCATCTGTTCTAAAAATTGAGCGGGATTAGAGCAGCAGAGATTTGAAGCCTCGGATCAACACACACGCGATAACAACCCCCCTCTATCACACACACACACACACACACACACACACACACTCACTCACTCACTCAGACACACACTTGAACAGTCATATACACACACACACACACACACAGGACCCGTCCATCAGTGAGGCCCCCCGGTCGATGGAGAGATGGAGGAGGTGAAGATACTCACATCTCAGCGGCAGGACGGCAGAGGTGATCTGAGAGAGGAGGGAGAGGAGGAAGAGGGAGGAGAAAGAGAGGGAGGAGAGAGAGAGAGAGGAGGGAGGGAGGGAGGGAGGGAGGAGTGATGGACAGGATGACTTCACATTTCTCTCCATCCTCATTCACCTTGTGGCTGCAGATGTTCTAAACCCACAGCAGGTCCTCCTCTGGTCCTCCAGATGGTTTGTGTTTTGAAGCCCACGTCCACGTGAACTTTGAACTCGGTCCTCCAGGGGTGACAGGTTCTGACGCGGAAGGGTCTCTGCTCCTTCACACTGGAGAACCTGTGGAGAACCTGAAGGAGAACCCAGAGCCACCACTTTTATTTTGAAAGCTCCCCGCTCTGTTGCCACTTCCTGTTTTGTTCCGCCAGCGTCCAGCTTTACTTCCTGTCTGCTCCCCCGTTCCTCACCTGTCCGAGATCAGTCGATCAGTCCTCGCCAGAGCTTCTCCTCCCTGGGGTTCGCACTGGAATCCACACCAACGGTGGATCCATGGGATCTGACGGAGAACCTGGACAACCCAAAACCTTCTTCTTGTGGGGTTAAAGTTCTCCACTGTGTGTTTCGGACTGCGGGAGGAAGACGCAGAACCCGGTCGGACGCTGGGATTGGACGCCCGCTCGGAGCAGGAAGTGCCCAGAATCTGCAAAACCCAGGTTGGTTTGATGCTTCATCTGGTTTCCACTGCACACCAGGGGCCGCAGTACTTGTAGTACTTGTAGTATTTGTGTTGGTACTACAAATACTACTAGTTGTGTGGACTCTAGGTATCTCTGATCTTGAGATTCGAAGTCCAGGTGCTCAGTGGGAATCCAAAATCAACCCTATCTGGGTTTTACAGATTATAATCCCACTTCTGTGTCGGGACTCTCACTCCTAAAAATATAGGTTACATTTTCAACTGATGCTGAAATAATCAATCCAAGTATTGATTATTTACTGTTTACATGATTTGCAAATGAAATTAGTCTAAAGTATTAAAATGGTGATTTTTGTATTCATGTTTTTCAAAAATGTATAATTATTATCAATAACACACAATAATTATCAATGTTATTATATTTAATGATTGGCCTTGTTTATTTTTTTAGATTAATATTGTTATTCTGTTTCATAAACTCATACATAATTTTGATTGATAATAAACTAATTCACTATTTATGCATTGTATCAAAAAGCAAAAGGAAAATAGATGATAAACAATAAAATACTCGTACATAAATATCAAATTAAGAAAAATTGAAATGATTTCAAATCAAAAAGAATTTGTTTCAAGACCCCAAAAACAATAAATGATACATTTCATTTATTAAAAGTCATTGAAATATTTCAATGGAGAAAAAAAAGGAAATCAGTTCGAGGATTCTGCCAAGTCAGTCAAACGACCACCAGATGGCGCCATTGGACGGACGGACACACACACACACACACACACACACACACACACACACTGACAGGTGGTGTGAGGATGTTTGTGTCTTTACCTTCAATTGAAAGTTCTATTTTTCCCTTGAAAAATGAATGGATTCATTTGATTTCTGATGTTTTCAATGTAATTTTAATTTCTCTCAATCCTGTGTTTCTGCTTCTCTTCTGCTTCCTCCCAGCTGCTCCCAGGCTTGTGTTCTCCTGCACAGAGATGTGAGAAGTTCCTCCTGGGGTCTCCTGCAGCCGTGCTTCGAGTTTGGGGGTCACTTCTCCAGGGTCTCCAGCACGACCGGGAACTCTTTGACCTCCAGACCCACATCTTCTCCACCTTCTCGTGCTCTTCCTTCCAGATGTTCCAGGCTCTACATCCTCCACCTGCTCCACCACCACCGTGCCTGGTTAGTTCTTCCATCCATCTGGAAGTGGAAGCTCCACAGGATCTCGTCCTGGACCACCTTTGGAGGTGCCCTCACCGATGACCAGGTGCTTTCACCTCCGTCTTCTCCACCTCTTCATTCTGGCTGATACTCTTTTCTCCACCCGTTGACGGGGATCTGGAAAGCTCAGTGTTCAGGCACTGAAGGCGGTTCCTGAGGCTGTCGGTCCAAATCCAGGTTGAGGTTTTTGTATCTACTGAAGGAGGTTCCTGAGAGGAGGTGTTCAGCCTGAACTCACCTGTGACGTTTAGATACCGATGCCCCACATAGAGACCACGCCCCCATCAATTAGCCACGCCCCCTATATATATATGTATATGTGTGTGTATATGTATACATATGTGTATGTATATATATACGTATATATATATACGTATATATATACATATATGTGTATATATATGTATGTATATGTATATATATGTATATATGCTCTATAGATATATATGAAGGGGACAAAACACACCCATTTGTTTTGCATTTGGTTAAATTTATATATTAAAAAACAAAACAAATGGGTGTGTCTCTGTCCCCTTCACACCCGGGTCAGTCAGTCAGTGTGTGTCCCTGCCGTCTGTCCTTCCCCTGTGGACAGTCACAACCCCAATCAGAGATGATCGTACTGCACCCCCAGACTGGTTATTAGATACTCACCCTCGCCGCTCCGTGGTGGTCCTCTTCTCCATCGTCTTCTCCCGGGCTCCTCTCCCAGTTGGGGGGTTGTTGGGACATCCTGACTCCTCCTAGCTGTAGCCTTAGCACTGACGGGGTACTTGTACCCCATCAAGCCCTGACAGTCAGAGCGCCGTGTAGCAACTGCACCACGTAGACCAACTGGACTTGAACCAGTATCCTTGGATCACAGCACCAGCCATCGAGCCACCCAGTCAGTCGAGAAGATCACCCAGTCCGTCGGCTTTCTTCCATATGGCTCTACATTTGAGGACACGGACACATAAGTTGAGGAAATAGATTGGGGCAGTTTGATAAATGAAGCTCCTGGACTTGAATCCTCATCCTTGGAATCACGGCGCCAGCGATGAGCCTGCGGAGCCACCCAGTCGGTTGGGGAGAAATCAGGTTTACCTGTAGATACCTCGACATTTAAACATAGTTGTCAAAGTCAGATTTATTGTCAATTTCTCCGCATGTACTTGACATTCACAGGGATGTTTCTCACAATCCCGTGGTGACATGATATTAATATAGAGTGCAAATTAGCAGGAAAGTTTACACTTGAGTCAAACTGGACAGACGGGAAAAGCGCGAACGATACATCCATACACGCGCCGTGCATCTTGAATATGACGTCTGAAACATAAGAACCAAAGGACTTTCCAACACCAAACGCAGCGCTTTAACCCACTGAGCTACACGATGGGTTCAAATCCTGGGTCCTTGTTTTTACCTTTTTATATGTATATATAAACTATACATGCAAATAAAAACGTATTAAGCCTGATTGGAACCACCGCTATCCTGTTAGCTGGTTAGCTAATGTGTATGTATTTATAGGAGTAGGAGTCAGAAAACAAGAAACAAGTCTTTATTTTTTTGCATTTCACATGTTTCTGGAGAACCAGGAACCCAGGCAGACAGCCATGGGCCGCTAACCCACTTCTGATTTTTAGCTTTACAAATGCATAGAACGGACAATTAAATACAAAGAACTGGATTTGAACCAACACCCTTCTCTTGCAACACTAGTTGAACCCTGTGAGGTGGTCTCTGGTCTTCATATATTTATGCAAAGTACTTTATCTTTACAAATAATTCCTAAACTCGTGTATTTTAAATACTAGCTTTTTTTTTTTAGGTTTAAACTTGATCTTGAAACTTCTCATTTCTGACCTCCTTACATAGGCGTCCTGCACCTCTGCTCCACCAGGTGGCGCTGTTGCCCCCATCCAGGTCAACCCTTCAGTCCAGGTGACGCAACATTTAAAACTTCCTGTTCTTACAACAGAAGAAATGATTCAAAGGTCTCAGTAAAGTATATGTAGTACTGGTTCACATAATACAGGAAGTGCATAGTATTTTTTGGGTTCTTTTCTTGTAGAATTTCCTCCATGAAGTATTCTAAATTTTCAAACTATAATTAAATATTCCTCAGCCTGAAACCGTTGACTCCGCTGTCAATCACCCAGAAATTCATCCATGAGTCTTCAATGAAGCTTCTCTGCTTTTGGACTGTGGGAAGAAGACTGAGACCCTGGAGACCCCACACAGCGGATCAGAAGCTGGAAGCTCCTTGCTGTGATGGCGACCAGCCCTGAACCTCCGGCGTTTCCGACGGCTCCCGCAGTAGAACCTTCTGGAGACGTTCCTCGGGCAGATGTCAACCTCCTGGTAGGACACAAACCTACCGCCCGTCTAAATGACTCTCCACCGAGACCAGAGCTTCCCGTCTCCTGCCTGGCCAATCAGAGCACGGCGTAGTTGTAGGCCTCGCCGTACCCCGCCTCCCGCAGGTATGCCTCCATGTCGATGGCTGTGGGCACGCGCAGGATCGCCGTGCCGTTGGCCGAGCGCTCGGCGCCCTGAAGCTTCCGGACCAGCTCGGCGGCCGAGGGCCGACGCTCGGGGCTCTGCTGGCAGCAGGACAGCACCACGGAGAAGCTGCAGGTCAGAGGTCAACAGTCAACCATCTCGCATCATCGAGCGGAGCAAATTATGAGCGGACAGGAAGTTATCCGGATGTTTTGGAAAGTCAAATGTCGAGATGTTTACGATTACAATGTGGCACAAAATGGAAAACACGGCTTCTCCTGTGGATTTAAATCTACGAAGGTCTGAGGTGTGTTTGCTGCGGTGACTCCTCACAGGGAGCTGGAGCAGTTGGGCGGCCTCCTCAGCTGGCCTCCCCGTTGGAGGTGCCACAGGACCTCGGTGGCGAGGATCTCCGGGAAGGGGGGGTCTCCTGCACGGGGGAGGGGGGCGGAGTCAGCGCGCCGGGTTCATGGACTGATTAGGAGGAGAAGGTGCGAGGAAGAACGTCGGAGAACCTACCCAGCGTGACCATCTCGTAGAGCAGGATCCCGAATGACCAGCTGTGGACGGACAGAGGCCGGTTAGGACGGAGGAGTCGGAGACGCCGCATGATTTCTGAAATTGTGCAAGAGGACGACCGAGAACAAGTTCTTCCAAGTTCCTCCATGGCTTTGGGTTTGTTTTCACATCAAATATCAAATATTGACAGGATGTTTCAGCACATTAATCTCAACCTTTGCGGCTTTTCAAGGAGACGGGTACCACTTTACCCTAAAAAGGACTGCTACTGTTTTTATAACTAATGGTTATTGTCATGGTAGGTCATCCAAAGTATAACTATTTTAACCAGAATATTTTTTGCCGAGGGAGATTTATCTTCCTGGTGGGAACAAATTGGGCCTTTTTGTGAGAACAATTTGATAGAATAAGAACTAAATGTTCATTCGTGCCAAGAATATCACTCTTTCCTAGCTAGTGATAATTGTTTTTCCCCCCAAGAAATAAAACCTGTTCTTATTGGCAACAAAAGTGGTTCCTACAAATAACACTTTGTTCGTACTTGAAACTTAACAATCCCCAATAAATTGTCTAACTTGTACCAACTGGTGACATTTATTGTTCATACTCGTAAAAAAAACATTGTAAAACTTGTTCCTGCAAGTAGTTATACTTGTTCTTACTAGTAAGAAAAAAAATAATAAAAATCACTCAAAACTTGTTCTCACTTTCATGTAACTAGTTCGCATGATTCATTTGTTTCAATTAGTCACAAATATTTCAACAAGTTATCATACTTTTTCTTATGAATAAATAAGAAAAACAATCCTCAGGTCATTAAACTTGTTCCCACATGTATTAACATGTTTCTACTCCAAACAAAAATTTGATCCCACAAAAAAAAAAGTATTCACAAGTAAAATGATTGCAAAAAATTCCCTGCCAATAACAAATATTCCCAAAAATATTTATTTCAACTAGTGATTAAAAAAAGTTTTGTTTTTACTGGTTAAAAAAAAAACCCAAACTTGTTCTCACAAGTAGCATACGTTGCTTCTACTTCAAAACAAATTATGTTCCAACAAGTAATATTACTTTTCTGACTAGGAATATATTCATAATTTTAAAAAAGGTACAGGACATGTGAGACTACATCAGTGAGCAGCTTTGAGATGATGGACAGAGGAGGTTCGACAGGAATCTCCGTGGACCCAGAGGTTTGCACAAGACATGGCGATCTCTCCTGAGAGCATGGAAATCCAGAGGGGTGGAGGGATGAAGGTGAGCCACAGCCGGACAACGTGTGAAGGAGAGGGACCCGAGTGGAACATTGAGGTGACAAAGAGAGAAGGGTGAGGATTTCAAGTACAGGTCAGACAGTCCAGAACAATGGAGAGGTTGGAGAAGAGGTGTAGGAATAAGGTTGGTTTACATGGTTTAGGAAGCAGAGACGGAGAGGATCAAGAAAGCGTCTGGAGGGGCAGTCGTGCGTCTTATGTATGAATTCTTGTTGTGCTTACTGACCTTGAACCAATTTGATGCGGAACACTGCGCTCAAAATCTGTCACAATGTTTTAGTGCGAGGAAGCCGCTCTGCTCGACTGATTGCTGGACCATTCCCACCTGACACTGGGACGTTGTATTAAAATTGGCCCTTGTTTGAATTTGGGTTGCAACTTCAGGCAACGTCAGATAACTACCTGGACTATAAGCCGCTGCTTTCCCTACACGTTTTGAGCACTGCGGCTTAAACAACAATGTGCCACACGAACAAATGCACATGATGCAGCTTTTAGGTTAAAGGCTGTGGACCTGGCTGTTAAAGAAGGAAATAGAGCTGCTGCACGTAAGCTTGGCATCAATGAATGGATGGTGAGACGTCAGCGTGAAAACCCGACTCAATGCAAAAGGGCGACACAGGCTTTCAGAGGGGGAAAAAAAAAAGCAGATGGCCCGAACTTGAAAAAGGTCTTGAAAGACTGGGTGAAAGCATAGAGCAGTATTTCCACCACTGGTAGATTCCAACACTGAAGACGATGACCCAAGTGGTTTTAGTGTGCAGTAGGAAGACGAAGATAGCGATCAGCTGGAGGAGGACAAAGTGGGGATAGAAGATGGATGGATGGATGGACTCTTCCTCATGTCATTTATTATTAATCTTTTTTAATCAGCCGTGGTACCGGCACTGTTGGGAAAAAGGCTTTTCCAGGACGTATTTGTGGATGTTGCCGGTATGGATTTAATTGAAAGTAAAAAAGAAAAACGGTTTCTGTGTAACATCTCAGTGTAAATATCTCATGTTACAACATGGACACCTGCAGCTTACTTATGTACAAATATAGTTATTTGTTCGTTTTTAGCCGGTGCGGCTTATATTCAGGTGTGCTCAATAGTCTGGAAAATACCGTAATTCCATAGTGCTGGAATACAACGTTGTTCCAACCACACACTAACTTCAGGTGTCCGCTTTCATTGGCATAAACCAATCAGAATAGTGCGTAGTACGCCTGCCCATGCTACTTTATGAAATACCGGTATGTACTGTGCTTCAACATAATATTACTGTACACTTATGTGTATGCGAACCCCAAAACTGGCAACTGTTAATACATGCTTACGAAGCGGAATACAAACTCAAGGCTATCCGTCACGCAGCAGATCAGGGGAATAGAGCAGCTATTGCTCCTTATAACGCCGTGCGCCTTATGGTCTGCAAAATACAGGAGTTGTTGTGAGAGAAGATACAGAGAATAGGGTTAGATGGAGGTTGATTCGCTGGCCCAAGATCAGCCCAAGAGACTGGGAATATTTTCCACAAGTAATGACATTGTTCCCACGAGTGACCTCACAAATTTTATGTTATTATTTGTTCCCACAAGTAATAACTGCTTTCTACTAATAACTTGTTGAAATCTTGTCTTCTTTGGGGGTGAAGCGTCTTCAAGTGAAAAAAATTCGAGATTTCAACAAGGATTCACCATGACCTGGATGACTGAGGACCTCCACGGCGAAATAAAAGTTGAGCCACGAACGGACTCACACATCGCTGCATTCGTTGAACTCCGCCCGGGCCAGAACTTCCGGCGCCTGCCACTTCCTCATCTCCATGTCCTCCGCTTCCCGCGGCTCCCTGCGCCAGCTGGACACGCTGCGGCGGTAGGCGGGGCCCAGGCCCCACAGCTTTGCCGTCAGGTCGCGGCCCACCAGGACGCTGCGGGCTCCCAGGTTGCCGTGAAGGCAGCGTCGGCCGTGCAGGAAGTCCTGGAGGGCAAGGTGGACAACTTTTATCGAACCGCTTCATCAAATCCGTGACGACACAGGGTGAAGAGACGACAAACCAGAGCAGATGCCACCTGTGCCGCCATGATGAAGATCCTCTTCTCCGTCAGGTCACATGACCCCTCTGCGTCGGAGTTGTCCTTAGAAGGAATGAGCCACAGGGAGTTTCACACAGCTGTAGGTGGAACATTTCCTCTCAGGCAGCAGCAACTACATCTGTTTCTTCACACCTGCCTGCACCTCCACAAGAAGCCCAGCAGGTCGCGCTGCTGCAGCTCCTCCACGACCAGCATCAGTGGCGGCTGCACCGACACCACGCCCAGAAGGGCAGGGATAAAGGGGCACGACCCCAGCCCCGACAGGAAGGAGGCAAAGCCCAGGAAGTGCTGCTGCTCGTCGCTGCTCGCCGTTTCTGAAGGGAGATGGGAAGTCAATATATACAGCGCGTTGGATCTTTGACTACGTGCATCAACTTGCAAATTTTGTTGTATACGAGCTGTCGGCCAGTTGTTTTTTTGCTTGACGATAGGAGTTGAAATCTGAGTTAGGAGTTAGCACATTATTCTTATTTAAAAATGGTGGGCCGAAACCGATCAAAATTGAATTGATGTACGATTACGTTGAGTTAAAAGTTTGGATGCGGAACGAATTAAACTCATAAGTCAAGGTCTGACTGTATCCAATAAAAAGGAGCATCATGGAAACAAGAAATGTGCCAGCTGTCAATCACCTCTCAGTACCCGTAGGACAACGCCTTTGCCCTTCAGGTGTCCTCGCAGCAGGCTGACGGAGCCGCCGGGGAGGTTGGAGAAGCTCAGCGGCAGGGCGCTGACTGGGCCGAACCCACCGTACTGTCCCCCGGTGGGTATCTCCCGCACCGCTGAGGCTTGAGCCGACATGGGCAGCGCCTCGTGTTCCAGGGGGTCCAGCCCAGAAGGTGCTGCAGAGATAGGAAGATGAATTACAACAAAAAGGAAAAACTAATCTCCACGTTTGAATATTTGTCACATTTGTTGTTCTGTTTCAAATCGTCGATCCGAGCCGCTCACCGTCGATGCCATGGAGGTGGCGCCGATGTGTCTGTGTGCGTCTGTGCGAGGAGCTGAAGTGCGGCAGGGGGCCAGTGGCCCTGGCTCTAGTCCTGGTCCGAGTCCTGGTCCGAGCCCTGGGCCTGACCCGCCTCCGCCTGGGACAGAATCTTAAAGACAGCAGCAGCACCAGGATGAGCAGGGTGGAGCCGAGCAGCAGTGAGGGGACGATAATCACTGCCAGCTGGTGCCTGCGGATGGCTAACGGAAATAAATAGTCTGAGAAAAAGGTGGAACATTCCACAATTGAAGGGAAACTTAATTGTAGAGTCCAAATCAGAATTTTTTTTATTCTAACAGGAACTGCATGGAATCAGAAGCTCACTGCTAAGCTGTTTGCTTCGGTAAGATTCTGTGCTAGAAAAGATCACTGCCACCAATGCTACCCGTCCTCGCTAACAAGCACTCACTGTTAAGAGCTACATCACCGCTACTTTTTTTTTTTTCCTAATTCTGTCACTAGCTTTAAGAATTAGCTACACTAACTGCTAGGTAGCTTTCGAGTCTTTTCTTCTCTGCTGAGAAGAAGCATTGCGAACAAGCGACTCAGCTGCCGCCCGCATTGCTAATTAGATCCTGCGCAAATTAGCTGCTATGCTACCAGTCATTACCACTAATCACGTGCCTCACTTGCTCTCCTTGCTCATTGGAAGTTGCAGGCTAACAAGTCATTGCCAATAGATACACCATCTCCTTGATTAGCAATGCTATCTCCTTTGCTAATTATGTCACGGGTAAGTAGATCCTAGCATTAGCTACTGTCATTCGTAGGTACCTTTCTCGTGAAGTTTCTTCCCTGCTTTCAAGCAGCACTGTTAACAAGCTCAACAGCTGTCACCCGCTTTGCTAATTACTGCCTCTGCAAGGCGGATACTGTTATGAAGTATCCCAACTTCTGAGCTTAGAAAGTGTCACTTTAGTAGTTCCCTGGCTCGCCGTCCCCTGTAACAACTGTGACTGCTCAATAGCTGAGTCACGAGTTATCATAATAAATGCCAAGCAAACAAGAGTCACAAGCAGTAAAAGCTAATTCTGTCACAACCTAGTAGCTTCTGTGATTAGCGAGTGTTTGCTAGGTACTTTTCTATCAAAGTACCTTCACTGGTTAAAAGACACAGTGCGAAAAAGCTACGCAGTTGGAACCGCTAATCGCTAACTGGACCCCCCTGCTTCCCACGATCACTGCGATGTAGCTGCCTCGCTAGCTATTTCCTGCTTTTCGATAATGTCACAGACAAGTGTCACTGCTAACTGCCTCCCCACTAACTATCCTGGCTCCTTCATAAATGCCTTGCCAACAAGAATCACTGTCAACGAATACAAGGCTAAAAAACACCCGGGAGTAGCTACCACTCCTGCAAAGTCGCCTTCTGTCTAAATAAGATCACTGGTGAAAGAGGCGCTGTTTCTAGCTACAAACCTGCTCATTACTGCCTCGACGTAACACTCTGCTACTCACCGTCACAACTTAGTAACTGCATCAGAATTTACCACCCTTCTTAATAAATACCGTGCCAACAAGTGTCACTGCCAAGTAGCTGGCTTGCTACCCATCGTTGCTCCTTAATAAATAAGATACTTCTGCCGAACAGCTACACGACTGCTTCTTTCATGGCTCATCATTTACACACGTAAAGTAGCTTATCTGCTGTCACCGCTAGTTAGCAGCTAGCGAGCGTCATTGAACAGCTCCACTATGGGTTGCTACGTTGAGACCTAGCATCGCTGCTAAGCAGCCTCCCAATGTCACGACCAGCGGCTACCCGGGCGCTAGCTGCATTGCTAACCAGCGGCGCGGCAAATAAACTTGAACCGAGAAAGGAGGAGGAGAAGGAACGGACCTCTCGTCACTTTACCCGATAAACAATAACTTCCTGGTGGATGTAACGAGAGCTCGGTGAATCCCGGAGCGGCTTCGCGGGATGGTGTGTTCCCGTCCTGCCGGTGTCTCCTGCTAACTGTTAGCAACGTAGCATAGCTCACAGACGCACGCGTCTGCTGTGACGTAGTCGGTCACGTTCTTTGTGTTCATTGGCTATATTTCTTGCAGCGATTTTAGTTTATTTGTTTAACTATTGCATGCTTCTTAACTCTTTCCGAAAGATATTCCTTTTTTAATTTAAATTTCTTCCTGATTTTCTCCCACCTGTTTTAAACTGTTAGACAAAAGTTAGGCTGATCACAGTTCGCCCTCCCGTCCCTGCAGGTTCTGGAGGTTCTGTGTGATCTGAGCAGCTTCTCTGTGTTTGTATGAGTGAAACATCAAGCCCTTCAAACCCCTGCGGCTGGAGATCTTACTGCACAGGCTGTCGTCCGGGGCGCAAACATCGTCGTCCGTGGAGTTTGTCGACATCCTGGGGACAGGAAGGCAAACAGAGGTCAGCTGTCAATCACGCGGTTGCGTAGAGAGACATCCAACCTTCACCCTCTCATTCAAACCCACGGAAAATCTATTTTATCAACTTGTTGACGGTGTTTGGACTCTTGGAGAAAGGTGGAGAACCTCACCCAGAAGAACATCACAGAAAGTTTTATTGAAATTATAAGACGGTAACTGGTCTCCACACAGGAAGCCTCTGTTGGACACAAATCAACTTCCTGTTTTGTTGTTGTCACCATGGTTACTTGACAGAAGCAAACCAATGATGTTGATTTTAGACCAACGTTCTCCAGAGCAGGCCGAACGTGATGGAGAACAATGACAGGACGACAAGAAGGAGTGGAAGGTGCAGAGTCACAGGTCACGCCCTGGCAGATAATTCCTGGAGATTCAGTTTGGTTAATCTGCTCCTGCCATCCGACCTTTGACCCCTTTGACCCTCCTCATAGGTGAGTTCCAGCTTCTTTTCACACCGCCTCGGAGATAAATTCAAAATAAACGTCCCAGTTCGCCACGGCGGCCATCTTTGTGTTGGTCAGTTTTGCAGCTGATTTGTTTAACAAATGTGTGTGTGTGGGGTTAAAAAAGAGGCAGGGTCAGAAGACCTGTGACACGGAGGGACATTAAGGATTCATACCGTTCCCATAGCGATGCAGAAGCAGATGGTTAGGCTTGTGTGTTTTTTTTGTGTGTAAATCTATTTCGATGTGTGCGTGTGTGTGTGTGTGTGTGTGTGTGTGTGTGCTAGTTTGCACAACTCTATGGATTTTATGTGAGTGCGTGGGAGGGTTTACGCGTGTGAGATAATAAAAAGAAAAATCCGTCATATTTTCTCAATGACATGCTGAAGCGAAACATGCCAACACGTCATACCGGTTACGCATTACGAGCGCGCGACTCACGTCTGCACGAGCACAGTGCAAGACATCGGCAAGAAACTCATAAATCTTTTTTTTTTTTCTCGTTTTTTCCCCTCTTATCACATGTGACCTAGACACTTGATGGATTTCTTTTTAAATGATAGAAACTGCAGTTCAAGTTCCGGCACCCCCTAGAGGCCGGAGGTCGTGCCAGCGTGCTCCCTGAGCCGTGGTCAAAGGCACCTTCGAAAGTGGCGCCGGTATGTCAGCATTTTTGCATTTTCACACACTCACACACACACGTGCACACGCAACAGCAAGGATTTGCCCTACCGGTTTTTCTGCATTTTCCTGGACACCATCACCACCGACACCTGCTTGACAAACACCCGCTTTAACACCTAGTCGCGGTGTGAACAGACCGCATCAACTCCACTGTTTGAGGCAGACACACACTCCGGAGCCAAAAAACACAACGTAAAGTTGTTATTTTCGCGTTATAACGCAAAATCATTACGCAAAGAAGGGCATCCAGGATGGTTTGATTGCTGCACAAGGATTCCGTTTCACACACACAATTGATATTTAACAGCAAAGACCCAATGATTTCAGAATAAAGATAATAATTGTTTGTTTTTTTGTTGTTGTTTTTTTATTTAAAAATTTCTATCACTTCTGATGTATCTTAATTTTTTTCAGTTTTTCCAGATTTTTATTTATTTATCCCCCCCCCCCCAATTTATTTCCAATAGTTTACTTCTTGTATTAACTTGAAGCGTCTACATATTTGTATGTGTGAAAAAGCCAGTCCATCTTCTGTGTGTTTGTGTTCTTACCTGCTCAGGTGTCAGCGGGGTGCCCGTCCCCTTGTCTTCCTCGCCATCGAAGCCTCGCGCTGTCAGATAAATTCATGTTTCCTCACGTCACCAAACACAGGAGTGTGCGTTGCGGAGGCCGGCGGCCGGGTCACGCCCAACTTCAGCCCCGCCCCCTCGGCCTTATCAGCTGAGAGTGTGTGTGTGCATCTCAAGGTAAATGTGCCTGTGTGAGTTTGGGCGTGTGCACTTTAGCATAAGTGTGTGTGTGCATCTGGACATGCTTGTGTGTGAACATCTATGCCCGCATGTGTGTGTGTGTGTGTGTGTGTGTGTGTGTGTGTGTGTGTGTGTGTGTGTGTTGCTGTTAATGCTAATATTAGCGGCTCAACAACAAGATTGAAATACAAGACAGTCAAATTGTGTGCGCGCGCGCGCGCGTGTGTGTGTGTGTGTGTGTGTGTGTGTGTGTGTGTGTGAGTGGGAGCCATGACTTTTCACCCGCTCTTTCTCCTCCACCCTCCTCAGGCCCGACTGATGGATTTTTT
>CAAKHD010008997.1:43135-69972 GCA_901007705.1 Fistularia tabacaria | reverse complement strand
TGGATGCAAATTATAAAGCAATTGGTTTTAAAAAGGGACCAGTAACTTTAGCGTTGTCCCTACTTCTTGCTGCAGTTTGTCCACGGCCACTGTGACAGCCTCCTTCCCTGGCTGGGCGTAGTTGGCGGTCATGGTCTGGCTGAGATGCATGTTCAACTCCTCACTCAGCTGCCATTTAGACACAAAGATAGATAAATAAAGATGGTGCAAACATGCAGGAACAGCCTGTGTGTGAAAAGTCGAGTTTGGAAGGGTGATAAATAAAAAAATTAAAACCTACAGTGATTTATTGTGATGCTCCCCCGTGCAATATCACATGTCTTGACTTGTTTATCATGTGTTTAAGAGACAGAAGATAAGCTCACTCAGTGGGATCCTTGGTTTTGAGGAAATGCTCTTCATTTTTTTTTTAGAAGCTGAACAAACAAAAAACCCAAAACAGACATTCTACAATCTTCTTCTCCTCTATGCTTCTCCTCTGAGGATCACCACGGCCAATCACCCGCTCCTCTCACACCAACTCACTTCCTGTCCTCTTCCCCTCCACTCCGGACTTCCTCTAGACCTCCTGCCTGGCAGCTCCAACCTCAGCCTCCTTCTACCCAGATCTTCACCATCCCTCCTCTGTCCATGTCCAAACCATCTCAGTCTGACTTGATCTCCAGAACATGTGATGTCCCTCTGATGGACTCCTCCCTGATCCTCTCCGTCCTTCCCACTTCCAAAGAGGAACTTCAAACAGCGAATCCGCCTTCTCCATCTCACCCTATTCTCTGGATCCTCCTCTCTTCATATCCTCTCTCTCTACCTCCATACATCTTCTCTCTGGTCTTCATCTAGACCTCCAATTCCAGCATCCGTCTACCAATATATTCCCTCTCCCTTCCTCTGTCCATGACCCAACCATCTCTGACCTTCTCTCCAAAACATCTACCGTGTAATTCCTGATCCTCTACATCCTGGTCACTCCCAAAGAGAACCTCCACATCCTCATCTCTGCCACCTCCAGCTCTGCCTCCTGTCTTTTCTCCAAACCATCAATCATCTCTGCTCTCACCACTATCTCCTCCACCTTTCCTTTCCTTCTGGCTGATAGTCTTTCAGCACTCCTGACCCTTTTCTCCACCCGTTCCACCCCGCTTGCACACATTTCCCCACCACTTCTCCACCCTCCGTGGCTCAACCCTTGGTACTTTAAATCCCCCACCTTCTTGATCTCCACTCCCAGTAGCCTCACCGTTCCACTCGGATCCCTCTCATTCACACACATGCAACCGTAGGAATAGGAATGCGGTGGAGAAATAGCCAGTTTTGAGCTGATAAGAGGGAGGAAGGAGTGGGAGGGTAAGGAGGAAAATGGACAACAAGAGTGCGGCCGTGAGGTTCTGTGCATTGCCGCGCGCACACCGAGAATTCGTGACAAATGACGTGTCTGCGGCAGAGATTTGGCCGCAGTGCGAATATGTCGAGTGAAATCACTAATAGAAAGCAAAGAGTAAGAAAACATGGAGGAGGAACTGTTGGGATAATGAGGCTGATATCTGTAGCTGTGTTTAAGTGGCACTTACGGATTTTATTCCCCCAATGTGTGTTTGAGCAAATGTAAAAGTCGATGCCGTGACAACGACAACCAAAACTATTGATTGTGGAAGAATAGGGGATGACTCACCCTCTGGTAATAAACATAAGCCAGAACTCCGGCGACCAGCTCGATCAAGAAGATCAACAGCAGACAGAAGAAATACTGTGGATGAGAGAAGGGAAAGGGAGAGTCGTAACGGCGCCTGCCTCCCTTCGCTGAGCTCATTTGAGAAAGCTGCTCAGGCCCGTGATAACTGTCGCTGCCGTGCATCTGTCACTTCTCACACAATGTTGCGAGGAAGCGACCAGAGAGGCCCTTGGCGGGCTGTAAAATCAGATTGACCTGGGGCATCTTGTTGGGCACTCTCCATGACGCGTCATAATTGACTCTGCAGAAACAGCCCGACTCCCAAGCACCACCGAAGAAGCAACGCATTCGGATTTCTTGGGAAAAGATGGCAAGACCGCAATCATTTCATCCTAGAAATAGAAAAAACGATGTTTGCGAGCGGTGGTGGCGGGGAGATGCAGATCGTAGTTATGTAAGCTGCGTAGTGAACACGTCGCCCACTCCTTTTGCTGCATTAGCTGACAGGTTCGCTGCTGAATGATCAGCATCAGAGTGCCGGCTTTGCCAAAACAAAACAACAATCCCTGAAATAGTTTGTGTGCCAGCCACACAAACACAGGAAGAACACACACACACACACTCCTGATTAGGCCCACCTGTTACAGAGCGGGAAACAACGGTTTGATCAAGGTGCTGCTTTGATCGAGGCTGTTGCAGAAACTGACACAGCTTCCAGCTCTCTGCAATCTGGTAGGCAAACAATTGGTCAGATAAACAGCTTTGGGGAAGAAATAATCTACGTGATTGAAGAGTAATCACACGCACCCTAAATCCTATTCCTGCTTTGCGGTAATCATATCATGGGGGGCAGGGGGGGTTAAAAAAAACAGCCTGTTTTGTATCTTCTGGTAACAAGATTATGAGATTATAAAAAAAAGATCTCTGCATGCCTGCTGCCCACATGCAATTTCAACTTCAGCCCAAGTTTGTAAACAGGCGAGCGTTTAGACGGTTTTAGAGGTTTATTAACAGCAAACCAATGCAACGGGCCAGAGGGGCTCCGAACGAAGCCACCTCTTCACTTCTGCGCCGCTCCATCAGCAGACAGAACCCGGGCCTATAAATAGTCCTGCAGCAGTGAACGCTCACCTGCCACCTGCCTCTCCCCCATTGGGTCCTGTCTCTGTGAAATAATGAGGACATTGTGAGGCCCTGTCATTGCCATTTGTCAGAATCCAGTAATAGACTGGCCTTCAACTCGTCACTCCGGGGATAACGACCCTGTCTGTTTACCACTGCAAATCCCATTTCAAATATGTCAAAGACGCAGCGCTGAAAAATGCATGGGAAAACAATTACATCGCCATATTCAGAAGCCACATGATATATATATATATATATATATATATACACAAATTCTGACATCTACTATGTAATGTAAACTCAAAGTACTTCATGAATGTTGTGATTTCAAGGTTGCAGATTGCAGACTATGCAGTGTTTTTTCTGAAACTCCCGTGTCTCACCATTGACAGGCAGCTCCTCTGCTCCCTGATGACGGCGCAGCAGCCCAGGAAGCCCGTGACCACCACTAGGCTACCAGCCACGATGAGGATGTAGGCCGAGGCGGCAAAAGTGCCGGAGGCCAGTAGGCTCAAGTACTCACTCTTCTCCACCAGCGTCCAAACACCCACAGCCAAAACCGCGGTTCCTCCCACCTGGAAGAGAATGGAGGGAGGGAGAGGAGGTGGAGAGGAAAGGCGTCACGATGTGTTTGAGGGCAGACGTACAGCCAAAAGCTCTTCCCGCTGCGCAGTGATTACACTCAGCATCTAAGTGACTTCCATTTAGCTGAACCCCCTTCAGAAGAGGAGCATTTTCAGACGTTCCCTCCTTGTCGTCTTTCATATGCAGTGCGATTCCTTAACAATGTGATCAATTGTTTTACACGCTTCAAGAGTCATTGGCTTGGCATCGTTTGCGCAGAACATTGTGAATTTTTGAGTCCAAGCATGTTCCTTATCGCTTGAACTCTGGGAAGGTACTTTACCGGCCCACTCGTGTCGTAGAGCTGGCGAGCTACAGCCCCCGACCGCACACATAAAGAAACGAAGGCCATCTGTATTCAAGCTGGAGATTCTGAGGAACAGAAAATCGGCACGAAGGAAAATGTGTAAAGAAGAAATTTAAAACAAACAGCTGCACAAAGGCAATGCCAAGGCCTGAAGAATAACCGGTCGTGATAACTTCCTCACAAAAAAAGCTTGGGGAGGAGTCCAGATCTGCTCCTCTCATCAGCGCCATTAAGTGTTCAGGGAGGAAATGCCTGCTTACAGTATCTCCCGTCCCTTCTTGTCAAAGCAGAGTAACTGTCCGCCCAGCCATGGTGTCTGAGACGGTCTGAGCTTTCTAATAAGGATCTCAAACGTTTCGCTTCACTAACATTTCATTCACATTCTGTCATAATTCTTATTGAAAGAAGTGACCGGCAAAACATTGCATTTAGTTTCTCAACAACACCCCCATTATGCATCCCTGAGGCAAAATAAGCTGGGCGTATGTACTTCCTGTCTTTCCTTCCTTTGCTTCCCTGTAGAATACTGAAAAAAGGCAAGTTATTTACATTTGCGTGTGTACACTGGAGTCTTCATCACTATGTCGGTCAGCGGCATAAAACTGGCACATTCAAGTCTGCCTGATGGGAATGCTGCGTCTGTTTTTTACGGCCCCGACCCCAGATAGAACTGGATGCATTCTTTGTACCCTCCACACACACTGTTTTCACAGCACACCAACTCCGCCTCAGAGGGAAAGTTTCAAAGTGACCCCGGACACTCTGCACACTCGCGGTAAGAGCATTACATTGATGCATCAAACCGCAATATCACAAAAGTGCGGCGCCGGAGTGGGTTTGATGCACCGCTCTCCAATGCACACTGACAAGCCCTTGAAGAAAAACAAAGAAAAACCCGGGGCTCACTTTTGGCCAGGGCTGCAGGCTCAGCTTTTAAACTCTACCAGCTTTTTTTGATCTCCCCTTCCACACGGGGCTTTGTGTCTTTCACACAGCTTGTTGTCAGAAATGTCTTTTTTTTGGGGGGGGGGGGGGGATTGCAAAAACACTCAACCGTGTGAACTTGCCGCACCATGCTATGAGGATCTTAAAGTACACAGAAGTTCTCGGAGGAAACAAGTAGATGGGGGGTTGCTTATGAAAGAAAATGTGTATTTAATCAAACAGATGAAAATTGTACACAAGAATATGAATTCTTCCCTTTTCCCATTTGAGCGCTTATAAACAGGCATATAATTTCAGTATTTTTTAATTGAAATAATATGTATCAATGTTTTTATTTGGTCATTTTTTCAACATTCCCGTCCCACCAAGACTCGATTCAGCGGACATGATGCTTTGCAGTTTGTGAGATGCTGTGTGGGGGTTTGAATTTGAAGGTGTCCTGAGGGGGCGATCTCCTACTTACCCAGAACAAGAAGTTGAAAACAAAGAGCAGGTACTTGAGGCACAAGGTGAGCCAGTCCTCCTGGTCGTCTTTATGAAAGGCCGACATCCTCCTCCCCTCCGCTTCAGTTCTGAAAAGGTAGATTCTTTTTGAGTGCATAAAGAATTCAATATTCACTATAACAATTCGTAGAAGGGCGCCATGGTGGTGCAGTGGTTGGCTTTTCCACCTCAAAGCAAAAAAATATCCCTGGAGTGATTCCCGCAGGGGGGCCTTTATGTGTGGAGTCTCCAAGTTCCTCCCTATTTAAATGTGGGGTTTCTCTGGGTTCCTCCCTGGGTTCGCTGGAGAACCTGAATTGCCCCAGAGTGAATGAGAGAGTGAATGTCTCTAAACATGCTCCTGGAACCGAACATTCCTGGTTGGATTCCCGGTTCCTCCTTGCCTGTCGAAGTGTTGCTGAGCAAGACACTGAACCCCTAGATGCTCCCCTTGGCACTGTTCCTTAGCTGCCTTCTGCTCATGGTGCATCCATGATGTGTTCAATGCAGTGGTCAAATTTCACTGATTTTGTGCTCGTTGTACAACTGTATGTGACAATAAAGGCATTTCTTCTTTCTTGAACCCCTCAGCGACCATGACCCCATGACCGCAGTGCAAGTGCGTATAGAAAATGAATGAATGATTGATTGTAAGATCATTGAAAGCAGTCAGGAATTGAATAGAATTTTCCTTTAATTGTCCCACAGTGGGGAAATTCCAACCACTCACAGCAGAAGCAGAAAGTGGACAGTGCAAGAAAAATATCAAAAATAGAAAGCTAAAAAAACTATATACATTAACAGTATAGAACTTGTTTAACAAGTTGCAACTAAACAATATGTCGACAAATATATTAACAACATAAACGTGCAAAAATGGCACAAGCAGCAAACGACAACAATGTAGATTTGCACTGTCATATCGACCCTGACTTGACAAAAACTTATCTTTTTGATTAAATACTATACTAATACTATACTAAAAGAATACTAATACTATAAACGATCCAGCCTTGTCTCAAATCTCACATTGCGTTACCAAGCACAGGACACATGATGGCCAATTCACCGTCAACCCCATAAACAGTGATGAAGGAGCTGGTTGAGCATATTCCAAGGATATGTGCAGCATGACAAACAGCCCCTCACCTCAAATCAGATGAAACCGTGATTGAACTCTGTT
The DNA here is from genome assembly GCA_901007705.1 of Fistularia tabacaria. Classification (NCBI taxonomy): domain Eukaryota; kingdom Metazoa; phylum Chordata; class Actinopteri; order Syngnathiformes; family Fistulariidae; genus Fistularia; species Fistularia tabacaria. The sequence goes on along the minus strand of CAAKHD010008997.1, from coordinate 63,636 downwards.
CCCCTGCAATGAGAATGCCCTCATCAGAGATATTAAATGGAATAGCAGAAAAATACAAAAACGCTAACACTGGCAGATAACTGAAGTGAGGCTGCCAGAGTTTGTCAGGATCAATAAAAGCCCCTCAGGGCTTGGCTGATCTGCCAGGTGATTACTGTGCATGAAATGTGGCCAAATTTTAGGACCTATTCAATACAGCTGCCTTTAAAATGTCATGGAAAAAAAAAAAGGAACAATCAACGATGCTGTTACAAGACCACAGAGAGCGGCCATCCTTGTGATAAACATAAAGAACACGCATTTAAAAGCAAACACATTGTGTCTTGATGAGTGGAAACACTTGGGTGCTTATTTTGCATACAGAGTGGGGAAGTCAGAGTGTATCACAAGTACTCACTTAGCGAGCACACACACTTGAAAATTCAACTACCCACTTGTGTCCGGATCCCACGCGCCGCTGCCACGGTCTGAACAGGGCCAGCGTTATCCGTCTCTATTGTGGGGCCCGAACAACAACCACCTTTTTTTTTTTAATTATTCATGGCGCTCTACAGACCGTAAAACCCTGAATGATTAATTGAGCTCAATGTTTTAGTTCTGTAAATAAAAGGCTGAGAGATGGGAAGCACTTAGCGCAGTGACATTGATCCATGCATATCCTTCGGTGCAGAGTGCCGCAGGAAATGGAGCTGCATTGCTGTTTTTCTGAGCAGGTAGTTGTATCACCTCTTACAGTCGGTGCAGGTAGGAATATGATATTGCTCTTCTAACCAGGGAGGTAAAACTAAGCTTTCTGAGGCTGATTTATACACTGAGCTTGGTGCATAAAGCAGGCTCACTCAGTTAGTGAAATAACCCCGAGGGCCCGAAACTTAGTTTTGTGGGCTCCGCTGAACTGAAACCCATCACTGAGTCTTTTCCTTTTCACCCAAGGGGTTCTTTATATTCTGAACCCTAAGAAAAAGGAAAATATGTTCGTTTCATTTTCCCTGTGTCTTACACTGGAAATAAGGATTGGGTTTCAATGCTTTACATAATCCTGATCTCACTGTAAACTTGATCGATGAAACCAGATTTGAACCTTGAACCACATCCGCCATGGAGTCTGAATTCAGGTACACGGCAGAGACCCGTGAACCCTTCAACGCTTAAATTTCCTCCTGCAGAATGTTAAAGCAGGTGGAAGGTTTTTAGACAACGGACACTATCTGAAACTTTTGGATCATAATGCTGGATAGGATATTTTACAAAGTAAATTCAGTATAGGTTTATATATATTGGATAGATATATGTATATTTGTGTGTGTGTGTGTGTGTGTGTGTGTGTGTGTGTGTGTGTGTGTGCGTGTGTGCGTGTGTTACATTTGCGAGTTTTTTGACTAGTTGACTTTGTCAACCCCAGGGGTGACAATCAAGCCGAGACCCCACTTTTCCTCAATGTCCTGTCCCCCTGTCTTATGTCCCACTGGTGACTGCAGTGGACATCTAATCAAATGGAGTCAACACTAGATGGAAAGTCCATGATGGGTTAAATTGAGTGGTCACATACTGCTAATGTTGTGGTGTCTGTCTAAATGACCTCCACTTATACAGTGCTTTTATCACCTTGCGGTTCCGCAGGGTTTCACACCGGATCGCATTTGCCCACTCACACATCGATGGCCGCAGAGCCGCCAAGCAGGGCAGCTAATCAGACCACCAGGTGCAAACTGGGTGTCTTGCCTGCAGACGGGAGGAACCGGGAATCGAACCATCAACCTTAGGCTGAGCTACAACCCATCCACATTGAATGTGACCAAATAAAGGGCTTTACTTCTTCTAAATGGTGTGACTGTAACAGGTTTTAGCAATTACTACTTTTAAACGTCGATTAAACTTAATCTCCTCCTTTGGGGGCATTTCATCTCCTTCAAAGTTGTTCTTTTCTTTGTTTATTTTGTATTTCTGTTGTGTTTCTGGCGTAGGCAGGAAACTGAACCCCGGACAGGTGTGGAGCCATTTGCGACGTCACAAACCGGGACTAGCTCCGCGCGAAGAATTTAAAAACAGAGAGAGAGAAAAATATGTCCCTTAATGAGAAAAACTTTTAATTTACACAGAAAGAATACTTTACCATATATACTTTCAAACTAGGGGGGGGATAAAGCTAGTTTGACAAAAAAAGTAAGTAAGCTTGAGTACTGTTAGCTTGGCAGTCAATAAGTTATTTGTATGGGCCTTTAAAGAGCACCCCCCTGAAGTTAGCTAGTTTTCTACTCGGATCCCCGCCGTGGAGAAGGAACTACATCTTTAAAAAAGGGACATTCTTCGGTAGGGTCTCGGCTTTTGGCCTCCACAGGTGTCGAACCGAGGCCGGCAAACCGGGTCAGACAAAAGAAAAGAAAAAAAAATCTTTCCCCGAACTTCCCCGACCGTCTTCAGTCCGACGGTCGTGGGGATGAAAACGGGCTCCAGCATCCGGCTACAGAAAACCACAGGTTCTTCTTCCACCTGCGCCCCGGATGCGACGGATATTTCCCTGTCGACACAGACGTTAGCGTCTCACCGCGGGACACGTACTCACCGGACCGACGTCGAGAATGAAGGAAACCGCCAAGATTTTCATCCCCGGCTTCCTCCGGCCAAAGAGCGCTGCGGTGCCGCGGGCAGAGTCGAGTCAAGTCGGGCTTGTTGCTCTGCGACTCCCCGCAGCGGGTCGACGCAGATGCTGCCTTCAAGTGCACCTCGTTTTTTAAAGACTCTACGATGGGAGGGCCCCGCTTGTTCGCCTCAACGCAGGAACTCAACTCGTCTCACTTACACACGCAAATATTTAAAGATGAAAAACATTTCTGATGAAAGCTAACTCGGATATTATTTTCTTCACAACTTCCTAACATTTCACGGGGACACACGCTTGTGCGAGAATGCTCCGCTCTGACGGGATAGTCGTCGATCTGGATAATTCTGACGGTCCTGAAGGCAGCGCGGAGAGAACATGTGGAGAAGGTCAATGTGGGGTGACGGGAGGAGACAACATCAGACCTTCTCAGCAGGCCCCTGCTTGCATCCAACTCAAACAACCCTCCGAGAATCCCACAACGGTGCGTACGTGACTTAACTGAAGATAAAGCAAGAGCACTTCTGAAGAACACAACCTGCAGAAGGATGGTGCGCAGCCCTCCTCGCAGCAACAAGACTTCTCCTGGCGCTGCTGTTCATTACTTAAAGTGGAACGGCGGCTCCCCAGGGTCGTAAAAGGGAGAGGCGTAATCATCGGCATTGATTTTCCCGTCGTCAAAAGAATTGGATCCACGAGCCCGAGAATAGAAACGTATGAAACAACAACAAATGACCTAGCAGGGAATAAATCATGGCGTTTTATTTTTACGCCTGCTAATCTTCATCGATAATGTCAAAATCTCAGGAGGTTAATCAGTTTGTCTGGAAATCACTCCTCTGCTCGCAAACCAGCAGGTCGAAGAACAGCCTCTTTTACGCAGCTGTCGGCCGGCTGCACCCGAGACTATAAAGCTTCACACACACACTCATACACACACACACACACACTCACACACACACACACACACACACACACACACACACACACACACAAACACACGCACACGCACACGCACACACTCATAACTGCCCTGTTGAATGGCCGTGGTGAAACACACCACCGGCTCATGCACACAAACCACACACTCAGACACACACGAACAAAGATGGATAAAACAAAACAAAATAAAAGCATTGTATATTTATGTTTATGCAGTAGCACTATAAATACTATTAACTGTATAAATATATATATATACATTGCTAAATATATACGGTGGCTCCTCGATATGACACGTGAAATAGAGGGTGAATGGTTGAATGTGTAAATAAGAGGGTAAAATAGTCAAAGTCAGGTTTATGGTCCATTTCTCCACATGTACACATAGAGGAATCGAGAAGACGTTTCTCACTTTCCCACAGTGACATGAAATGAATAAAATAATAATGATAGAGTGTATTAACAGTAAAATGCACGATAAACAAACAATAAACATGAAACTAAAAAGTATAAAGTTCATGCAGATAAAACGTATTAGTACTGAGGTGAAAGTATGACAGATTTAACAACACAAAAACCTGAAATGTAAAAATTGAATTGAAGAGAGTAGCAGCAGAAGTTTCAGTACAGGTTTGTGCAAAAACCAGTCAGTGGGTGTCAAAATGAAGTGGATTTAAAGGCAGAAAAAACTCAGTATGTGTAATAGAATACATTACAATAAAATAATGAAAGAATGACGAGTTTACGTCTCAAGATGTGGTCCTGTGATTGACCGGTCCTGCGTGAACCCCACACATCGCCCACTGACAGCTGAGACTGACTGGATGATGAATGAATGAATGAATGAATGAATATGGTACTTTTTAAATGCTGTTGGCACTGAGCGATCTGGATGCCAAAGCTTCGTGTCATTGTCTGGCTGCTGCATTCTGTCAGCGACAATACAGTTGAATCTAATCTAAATTTCTGGAGAAATGAAAAGAAAATGATAGACATGAACAAGAAAATACCCCAAAGATCAGAGAGAAGAGAGAAAAAAAAACGGCACGAATTTACTGTAGATATGCATTTTCTTGATGTCTCATGATTGTTTTCTGTAATTGTCCAGGACACTATCAAAACAACAAAACCAAACAAATGATTTTTTAATTTTTTTTCCAGATTCAACAGCCCTGCTCTGGAGCACGAGTTCCAAATCAGGTCAAGGAAACCACTGACATCCTATGAGATATTTCGGGCAGGACAAAGAGAAATGTGTCTCCCCCTCAAACCCCCAAACACCAGCCGGCTCATTTTCCATGCCTGGCCGGCGTCCCTCTGTCCAGGGTCACACTGCGGTTGCTGGTTTACTGCCTCCCTGATGCGGGTGGGAGCTTTACACGGCCAAGTAAATGATGCGTGTGTTCGATGACGAAGAGCAAAGCAACGACCTGGCGGGAATTGAGGGGTTCCCCGTGTTGCAAAAAAGTCCAAGGTTTTAACGCGGCAGCTTGTCATGCCTGACCTCTGCTGGTGGAACTCCACTGGAGATGGACTTAGAAGAAAACAAAACATCTGCACGCGACCACCTATTCTTATCACGGTGCAACCTTTATGCAAGCTCCTTTTCTACTTTGCAGAATGGATTTAGAGAAGTGGATGGGAGAAGTTAGCATGGACTCGATTCCGGTTACGATGGGGAAGCGGGGATGGAGAGTCGGGGGGGGTTTCTCGGAACCCAACCGTGCAGGCAGATAGCGGAGGAGACGAGGAAGCAAACGGCAAAATTCAAATTCTTTTGCGTAGCTTGACAGCAGCCGGTGGAGTTACAATTGGAGAACAAAAAGAAAAATAAATCCTGTTCGTCGTGGAGGAGGATGCCGGGAAGTCAGAGCAGACGTGGACCAGGTGGATTTGAACACCTCGTGTTCCATCACCCTCCTCCAGCCTGTTATTCAACAAATCTTACGGACAAATATCAATGCAAATTACCCGAGAATGCAGAGGGCTGCACACGAAGACGTGTTCTTTATTTGACTGGCTGGGAGCTGACCTGGATGCCCCAGTCACCACAGCATGCTGACCATACCTGACAGAAATAAAATAAAATAAAATAAAATAAAATAAAATAAAATAAAATAAAATAAAATAAAATAAAATAAAATAAAATAAAATAAAATAAAATAAAATAAAATAATGGAAGACTGATTGGTGGTATGTCTCTATATTTGGCCCTGTGATAAATCCACCCGCCTCTCGCCCAGTGGCAGCTGGGAGACTCCATCATCCAAGCGACCCTGAGCGAAGGATAAGCGATGAAAGTGAAAATAAGATGTTCTATAAAAGTTTTATTATATAGTGTTGCACACTATGTGGCCAAAAGTATTCCCTCACCCATTCAAATCATCGGAATCAGGTGTATCAAATCAAGCGCCGAGCCATGCAGACTGGTTCGGGTGGCCCTCAGGAGCTCAGTGAATTCCAGTGTGGAGTTGTGATAGGATTCCATCCAGTGCAGCAAATCCAATGGTGAAATGTCCTTGCTCCTAAATATTCCACCGTCAACTGTCAGCTGGATTAGAAGAACACAGAAATGTTTGGGAGCGACAGCAACTCGGCCACAACAAAGTGTTAGGCCGCCTAAACTGAGGGATGCTGGGGCGCAGAGTGCCAAGACGTCGCTATCTTTCTGCAGAGTCAATGGCTACAGACCTCCAAACTTCACGTGGCCTTCAGATGAGCTGAATAACAGCTTCATAGAACGGCTTTCCGTGGCCACGCAGCTACATCCAAGCCACGCGTCACCGAGTGCAATGCAAAGCGTGGGATGCAATGGTGGAAAGCACGCCGACACTGGACTCCAGAGCTGTGGAGACACCTGCTCTGGAGTGAAGAATCGCGCTTCTCCGTCTGGCAATCTGATGGACCAGTCTGAGTTTGGCGGTCGCCAGGAGAACCAGACTTATCTGACTGCACTCTGCCAAGTGTGAAGTTTGCTGGAGGGGGGTTGTTCTTCAGGAGCTGGGCTCAGACTCTTAGTTCCAGTGAAAGGAACTGAAAGCTTCAGCATACCAAGACATTTTGGACCATTCCATGCTCCCAACTTTGTGGGAACAGTTTGGAACCCCTTCCTTTTTCAACATGACTGAGCACCAATGCACAAAGCAAGATCCATGAAGACATGGAGGACAGAGTCTGCTGTGGAGGAACTCGACTGATCTCAACCCCATTGAACACCTTTGGCATGAATCAGAGCAGAGACTGAGAGCCAGACCTTCTCCTCAAACATCACAAATGTGCTTCTGGAAGAATGAAACACACTGGTGAAGCTTGTGGACATTCTTCCCAGAAGAGCTGAAGGTGTTCTAGCTGCAAAGGGTGGATCCACGTCATATTGAAGCCTATGGATCAGGAATGGATGTCACTTCAGTTCATATACCAGTCAAGGCAGGTGAGTCAATACTTTTAGCCATATAGTGTATGTCTCTGTATGTGGCCCAGGTCTGAGTTAGTCTCCGCCAGCTTCCGACCCTGCATGCAGGATGAGCTGTCCGGACAACAAATGAAAATTCCCCACGCCACTGGAACTTTTAAACAATCTTCTGAGCAGATGCCGCGTCAGCCAACGGAGCGACTGGAAACATGAAGAGTGTTAAGAGCGTCCGAAGATGCCAAGTCACTGTCAGTGACGGACGAACGCCAGAGGCCGAGGACATCATCTGGACAGCGTCAGGACAAGGCCGTGTTCTAACATCATTTGATTTACATTCAGATGCTCACAGCGCCGGAATATTTGCTGTCTCTCCTCTGGAGCTGCACTTTTGGAGGCAGTAATCTGTAGTAGAGTTAAAGTGTGACTGCAATTCATCTACATGTAGGGTCATGAAGACCTCCAGACATGGAGGCCGCAGTTATGAAGATGCTGAAGGTTCCTCTTCGGGAGTGCGGAGGATAGAGAGGATCAGGAAAGAGTCCATCAGAGGGACAGATCGTGGTAGGTGTTTGGCACACTGAGATGGTTTGGACGTGGACAGAGGAGAGATGGAGAAGATCTTAGCAGAAGGAGAAGGTTTATGGAGGGAGGGAGAGAGGGCAGGAAGTCGGTTGGTGTGAGAGTCAAGATGGTTAGATGGAGGAAGGTGATTGCTGTGCGTTTAGCAGAAACATGCTCACGTTCAGTGATGCTACACATACCTGCATTATCGTAGTGACACATGTTTATTGCATATATTTCTATGTTCTTTGTGACGTTAGCGAATCAATCGATAGCTTTGGTTTAGCAGCTGCCCGCTGGTTGCAGCCCCCGCGGCGGTGCACGGCGGTGCATGGTGGTGCACGGTGGTGCACGACAGCGCGTGATGAAGTGAATATATGCATTCTCCGCCGAGTGTGACGCGTGGGCTGATGTTCTTAAGCACCGCCGACAGAGCCCGTCCATCACTGTGAAGCCCACGCCGTTTCATTGGCTTTCATTCATTGGACAAAAGCCCATATTTTCCTACCTTGAAATAGATCTGAAATTAGGCTAATGCTGCAGACTTTCACACGACATTAAGGGATATTAGTCCACTAATGACCATGGAAATCAAACATCTCAATGATCCCTGAGATTTTTAACAGCCAGGAGGCGTCGCTAAGAGCTTTATTTAAATAGATCTGCAGGCGGCGCATTGGTGCCCGGAGAAATCTCCCATGTATTGGGACTTTCAACATTTTTTATGCGGTTTGAAGGATGACTGACGATTCCAGGCGGTTGACTGGAGACCCCTAAATCGTCCAGACATGTCGATGAGAGGGTGAAGGGTTTGTATGCCGCTATTTGACACGTGAATTGTTGCATTGCTGTCAAATATACTGGTGAAGATCTCCTTGTCGTAGCATATGGACCATCTCCAGAGGTCCAGCGTCTTGACCTCGTCCTTCACCTCTCAGCCTCTTAGCCGCCCGTGTTGTGTTTTACTTGTTAAAAAGGCTGGAACGCACTGGGCTTAATGTCACCTCCCGTAAAAGCACAGCACATCATCTGAAAGGAAACAGCCGCGTCCCTCCGGCGCCGCGCTGTCAGGGGGCTCAGTGGCGCCCCTGCCGGCGGAGGAGGGAACGACAGGTGGGGATTTTTCAGCGTGGTCCGGATACATACACCATTAGAAATGTATTCAAATAAGTGAAAGCAGGGATTTTTTTTTCTTTTCCAGGTATTTAAAATGCAATGTGCATGAATGGGGAAACACTTGAAAGTGCAAAGCGCAGCCCTCATGATGAAAAACTCCCACAACCGACTTTGCACGTTTCTGCAAAACGGGCTGCAGAGAGAGCCCGCCTCTCCCTCTCCCTCTCTCTCTCTCTCTCTCTCTCTCTCGTCTGTTAACAGGGCAGATTCTTCCACCAACAGAACCAACCTTCATTCTTCTTTTTTGTAAACTTTACTGGGTGACTCATCACACTTTGCACCCTATTTTGCTTCTTTTTGTTTTGTTTTTCTCAGAAGCGAGAACTCTGCGGCATCCCGTCTGCCGCGCTCACATCTGATTTTTTTTTTTCTTTTTAGGAGGGGAGGAAAGAAGAAGTGGGTCGCGACACTTTGGTTCCCGTGTACGTGGAAAATACAGTTTCTGCACATGGAGGATACGGCCGGCGTCGAACCCGCAACCCCGCGGCGCTCCGGCCAATAACAGCCGCCCGGTTCCTCCCGCCTGAGGGGAAAAAAAAAAACCCACATGGAGCGCCGGACGGTTCACAACTTTTCCCGGTGAAGCCCGGAAAAAAAAACAAAACCCCCAAAAAAAGACATTAAAAAAAAAAAAAAAAGAATTGAATTTCAGAGAAAGAGACGCTCGTCCCGGGGATGCCCGGCGGCGCTGACCGGAACCGAGCCGCGGCTTCCGGCGGCCGCCGTTAAAATCTCGGGGCTTGAGCCCAAATCTCGCCGGCTCTCATGGGACTGGGCCAGTCGTCGCGGTGTTTGCTGCTGCGGCGGAAGATGGCGGAGGCGGACAGCTCCGAGGTAGGGGGGGAAAGAAAAACCTTCCGGCGGGACTTGTTCGCCCTTTAAAAAAACAAAAAGAAAGAAAAAAAAAAGAAAAACTACCCGGCGTGCGAGTTGTTACGCTTTTAATCCCTTATTTTTGTGTGTTTAATTAGCGTTTTATTTTATTTTATTAATTTTTTTTCAAGCGGCGATGCGGGCGGGAGGGCGGGCGGACGGACGACCGCGGCACCTGCAGATGTGTGCGGTTTTCGAAGCTCTTTCTCTCGCCCGGTTTATTTGAAATCTATCTAAATTCGGTTGAACGGAGGGGGCAGGGGGTTGAAATAACGGCATCCTCTCCGCTGTCCTTGGTGCTGAAGCGGACCGCGGCGGCTCTCGCCGGCCGTTGATCTCCCCGCTCACTTGCTATTTCTAGAAGAAAAAAAAAAATCAATGCGCCGCGTAAAATAGACCCTCTGCTCTTGAGGATTACAACTCGGTGTCCTTCACTTCTACTTTTTCCTCTTCAAGACGTCCCTCCTCTTCATCCTGGAGCTTCTCTGCTTCGAACAGACCGCCGAGGGGGGATTTCTGATGCGAATGAGTGAGTTGCTGTGCTGTGTTAACGTGGGTGTCTTTTTGAGGGAACATCTCACCTGGATGAGAACCTGTGCAGGTGATGGTGAGGCTCCTGGTCTGCACTTATGTAGCACTTTCAATTTGGATTACATTCACACACACACACACACCGATGGCGACGGAGATGCTTTGCAAAATGCTAACTACCTCAATTGGCTAGCAACTGCGGTTACAGGTTCTTGCACGAGGAGGTTACGGCGTGCAGACACTACCAACCTTCTGATTGGAAGGACATCTGCTCTACCAGCGCCGTCCCATATGTGTGAGAGGTCCAGAAGATCCCCTGGGCTGAGGCTCCTACGGGAGTGTGTGTGTGTGTGTGTGTGTGTGTGTGTGTGTGGGTGAAGGTCTCCAGTTTGACAAGGATTTGTTTTCCAAGTTAACCTCCAACTCAGGCGAGTTCCTCCGATGTTCCCCAAGCGACACAAACACACATAAACACACATAAACACAACAACTCACTCATGGACATAACGAACTGAGCCATCTGAAGAACCTCGGTGATTAGGAGGAACGTCTTCAAGGAGAAAAACCAGTTGGCACCGTCAGATGGAGGCCGGAGAACCTCCAGAGACCCTTCACGGAAGCGTTGTTTCAGTTTGATCCAGTTTCGATGGATCGGGAATTGCCGAAACCGTGATGCCTGTCGGTTAAGCCGCCCACAGGCTGATCCGTGAGAATTCCATCAGGAATTATTCAAAGATGACCAAGTAGCTTCCTGGAGATCACCTTAACACAGTGGTTCTTAACCTGGGTCGGATGGAACCCCAGGGGTTTGGTATCTGGGCCGCGGGGAAATCAGTGCGCTCAGTCGTCCAATTGTGACTGTCGTGATGGATTTGCAATGCCAAGTCGAGCAATTGTAGTCTAGCAAAACTAAGGGAACACTTCCTTGAGTTTCGTGGAGATGGGAAATACAAGAACCCAACGTCCGCTCAATTCGAGGTGAGGAGATCCAGATTCCATGAAAAGTTTTGAAAGAAAATAATATTTTTTTCACCCATAAATGAAAAATCCTCATTTTTGGAGCCCCACTGTAGATACCCATGTTTTGAATTTGAAAGAATCATTTCATTTTTCCCAATTAAGAAGGATTCGGTGAACGCGCATATGGAACTGCTGGGGTTCAGTACCTCCAACAAGGTTAAGAACCACTGCCTAAACATCTCCGTGAAGTCAAATAAGCCAAGGAGCAGCGCCGGATGGTGAGATCTTTCCGAGCGCGTGGCTTGATAATCCGTTCAGAGTCTCAGTTGACCTCCACAGGAGAGCCTCCCGCGCCTTGTGAATGCAGGATGATGAAGCCATGGATTTTGGATTCTCCTCGGTATTTTGCTGTACTTTCTGTTTCTCTCTCCTGTCCCAGCGGCAGCAGCCGGTCACCTCCCCGCTCCCCCAGCCTGCCCAGCCCCCCACGTTGCCCAAACCAGTGCCTGCCGCCCACCACGTGCCATGTGTCCCCCACACGCCCCACGTAGCGTCCCTGGCCACCTGTCCGGGTCGAGGAAAGATCGCCAAGTTCATCAGCCCGGAGGAAATGACGTCGCGCGACTACTACTTTGACTCGTACGCCCATTTTGGCATCCACGAGGTAAGTGGGGCCAGCAGCGCGGAGGAGGCGGGTCGGCACGACCTCGTAGGTCGACCGGTGATTCTTTTAACTGGCTGATTTTATAGCACAAGTGCTTGAGATATCGTCCCTCAATGTGCCGGGCAACATGGAGGCAGCATACAAGAAGCTTCTCGGCCTTTTGGCTGAGATCAAGCGTCGTGTCTGTTCTTCGCGGTTTAATATCTGATACGTCCTCCGTTACGCTCCTCCTAGCCAGTCGAAGTGTTTTTGAGCAAGACACTGAACCCCTAACGGCTCCCCTGGCGCCGCTTGATGGCTGCCAACATCTCATGATTCATCCATGATGGGTTCAATGAAGAGAGCAATTTCCCGCAAGGGATTAATAAAGTATCAGAAAAAAAAAAGAAAAAGAAAAAAGAAGGACACGTAAGGTTTAGGAACAGCAGATCGGCCAGTGGAAGGTCAAATATGTGTCCACAGGCTGCACCTCCAAACTAACTACTCAAGGAACTCAGAAGTGTCCAGCTTGGTTCCAGGAAGTAGCCTCCTACCAGTGTGACACAAGGCTCTAAAACAAGGGTCGGCAACCTCTACCACTCAAAGATCCAATTTGGAGCCCGTTTCCCCGCAGTAAATTAACACCGGGAGCCAGAAAACCCTTTGGAAATTTGAAATGAATGAACACGGCATGTAATGTTGTTGTTTTTTTTTTTTGCGTTACGCAATGTAGAAACAAAATATGTGTTGCTTTTTTTTTTTTTAAATCGATGAACAACTGCAGAGAAAACGAAATTACATTTCTACATGCAACTTCGAATAAAAGGGGTTTGGTTGAAGGTTACTTTTAATCAAAATAGTCAATGTCTATTTGTATCCTTCTTGTATTTATTTAAAAAAAAAAAGCAGAACTTAATTTGCCCACCAGCAGCAAAACCAAAAGTGGCGTCCTCTGTGTGTGTGTGTGTGTGTGCTGTCATCCTTTTCCTGCCGCGTGCAGTCAGTCAGCTGTCAACTCCAATCATAAAAGCTCTATTTCACTGAATAATGAAAAAAATAGGAATATATGCAAAATAATAGGCAGCTAAAATATTGATCATACTTGGGTCATGGGATTTCTGCTCCTGAACGTCAGCCTTTGCGAGGCGTGCGGCATAATTGATAAAGTTAATGCGACAAAAATATGTTACAAGATCGCCATAATCTTCAACTTGAAAATTACATTTGAAAAAGAAAATACATCTTAATTAAATACTTAATTAATTTCAAAAGCCACAGGGAGCCGCGGGCTGCCGACCCCTGGGCTCAGACATGCACCTTAAGCTCCAACCTCAAAAATAAAGCTCCTAAGAACAAGGGGGAGGACGACACGGAGACAACATGGAGGTGGAATCTGACTGTCAGATGCCTTGTTTTTATCTTCTCCCTGCAAGTTCTCGCTGCTTCTGTCCATCTACCAGCTCTGCGCCGTAGTTTTGCAAAATGGTGTCCCGCAGTCCGCAGGAGTATCTGGTTATGGACCTGTCTTGTGAGCTCTATGACCTAGGACCTCAGGAGCTCCTATGGAAGCGTAGAAAGACCCTGCCTCTGAGTAGGTGCTGAGGTGGTTCTGGGAGCTGAGGTCCACGGTCCCTGGTTCCTCCGCTGTCCGAATGCACCAAGAAAAGGCTTCATTCCTGAAAGGGTTGAAGGATCTGTAAAAAGTTCCTGCGGTTACAAAGTGAATGAAAGTCGTGAGTCTGACAAACCACTGCTTGCTCACGAACAACACAGCAGCATCTTCAGAAGTTCTCAGCTAAACGTCCCTCATTTAAGGCTCCTACACTTCCTGGTAAAAAACACTTTGATTGGACACAGTTGAGCCATTAAAAAAAAAAAAAAAAAACGTGGGAAAACGGGATTTAAACACAGTTATGACCCTAAATTTGCAGCATGTCGACTTAAAATTTAGCGATAAACCCCCTGAGGTCAAAAGAAGAACACAAGGCTTGGAGAGGGAAAGAGGAAAGTCCAATGGACTCCGGATCATTCCTGGAAAGGTCTTTGAAACTGACCTCTACAACAGACCTTTGAGGTCTTTGCCATGTAAACCTTAAAAGCAGGGGGATGGATTTATCTGAAGGACTGCAGGAGCTCCTCACTGGTCTGCATTAGCCTGCTAAAGAGGAGTCCTCCCCTTCAGTCGCTTCCCCTGCAGATGCATGGCAGCGCTCCATGTTCATCACTCCATAAATTCAGAAACGCTCCGTCTCTTAAAACGTGCCCAGAGTGAATCCGCAAAAACTGCAGACTCTCACTCTTGCTAATGATCTTCATTTTTGGAGGAGCTGGAGGTGAGAAAGTTTTCGGAACATCAAGACCTTTCGAAAATAGCGTCCATATTTAGCATATGGGTCAGGTCTTTTTTCGTCGGCTTGCAGACAAAGAGTGTCCTGATTAAGAGCGTGCAGAGCTCGGGAGGGGGCGGGTGGGATGAATGGGCCCGGGGCGTCAGGTGGTCCCCGAAGGCACGGCGACGCACCCCCTGTCTATTTCAAGGAACGCGCCGATCACAGAGACATCTGGCCTGAATACTGCTGTCTTCCATCTGCGAGGTTCGCACTCGCAGACACGGACATAATACAGTCGTGGTAACCTGCCGACACAAGGTATTGTTTTCTTGCACGGTACTTTTCAGTAAAGTATGAGGACGCCTCTATGACCTCCTCGTGTCTGTCCACGAACTTTTTTTTATCCCCTGTTCCTCGAGCCTTTTCCCGAACGAGGCCGTTTCTCGGCAGAGGAACCCTGGACCTCAGCTCCTTGAGACATTTTAGCTGGGTCTTTTTAGGCTTCCATAGGAACTCAAATAGTGCACGTGATTTGTGGAGCCGCGGTCTCTCAGAGCCCTTTGGGAAAGCAGAGATAAGAGGTTCTCCCGCAGGAAGCTAGAAACCGGATACGAGCTGGACAGTTCTTAGCGCTAGAAAGCAGCCAGTGTTGATGCCAGTGATTCTAAAGCGCTACCCATTTGTGTTTCTGACTATACCGTCCGTATCATCGTCCCGGGTGTCGACGTTCCGCTTTTCTTTGGCGTTTGAACAGGAGATGCTCAAAGACGAGGTGCGGACGCTGACCTACCGGAACGCCATGTATCACAACAAGCACGTGTTCAAGGATAAGATCGTCCTGGATGTCGGCAGCGGCACGGGCATCCTCTCCATGTTCGCCGCCAATGCCGGCGCCAAGCACGTGTACGGGGTGAGTGAGACAAATGATCTTATGTACAAGCAGAGGAGGAGCCCCGCATGTGTGTTATAATACCGGCCCTCCTCTCCCTTGCATCATTTGCTTTTTTTTTGTGCTCCATTATCAGACCCGATACACACAAACACACACACTTGTTCGAGATATCTTTAAGAATCTGCCTCCCGTGCTCCGCCCAGAGCAATAAGAGACGTCTCGGTCCCGTTAGCGGAGGGCCCCGAGTTACGAGTTAGACATTTGCAACCGGCTCCCACGGTTACGCGTGATTCATATGCATGATTACACTTTTGGACGGCAGAGGAAGTTGATATATTAGTTTGGCAGCCCAGAGCGGGAGATGGGCGACCAGAGACGTGAGTGTTTCGATGGATGATGAAATCTCTCCCTGCTATGTTACCCCAAAGGTTAACCTTTGTACGGCGGAGGAGTGATGCTAGTGAGATCCTGCGCCGGTTAAATCAACATTTTTCCCCCTGCGGAAAGAGGGCAGGAAGAAAACTAGTTGTGTAACGCTGTTGCTTTTGCCCACAGATTGAATGTTCAAGCATATCCGAGTACTCGGAGAAGATCATAAAGTCCAACCACCTCCACAACGGTAAGCCCAGGGCTTCTTTCCGTCTCCTCTGACTAAATATAGCATTTCCATTTCTGTCATACGTGGCGACGGTTAGCCGGCTGCTCGTCAGAGAGCCGTCATCGCTGCCGTCAATCAGAGTTCCCACAGCAGCGCCGATGATTGCCGTCATAAACCACCCTCATGATCTCCACAGATGGAGGCCCGGCAGCAGACGGCGGATTTCATAACCTGTGGATTTTGCCGCTGGGATGATTTTTGTTTCATCATCCTGTATTTACAAACCCGGGCCCGTTTCCGAGCTCCGCGTGCAGAGAGCACCATCCCGAGTGCAGACGGAAACCTCACGATTCAACGTTTACACAACCATGACTACATTTGAGACCATCCGCATAACAGTCGTTACTACGGAGGCTCTCACAGGTCAAACAGGCAAACTTGAAAAGCCGGTGGAAAAGCAGAGGAGCTAAAATGCTCCGGGAAGCTTTTCCAACAATCAAGAAAGGAACGGTGGATTCATTCAAAGGTAACGTAAAGTTACCAATGAATTGGACGTCGGCTGACTTGAAAAGCTGAGAATTGGCCGAAAACCTACCTTCAAATTAGCAATCGATTATCTTTAAACGCATCCTTCAAATGCACCGTGTTTAGGTATATTATACGGGCAAAATGATCAAAAAAAAGAAAAGTAATAAATTGCAGACTTACCTCACTTGAATATTCGAGGGGAAAAAATACATCAGTGGGTTGAGGAGAGTACCAGGGGCGTGATAATGGTTGCCATGGCAGCTGGGTTGCCGTCCTGGACAATTAGCCACGTAGCAGTTCAAAAGCCATTCGGATCTGTATTGAAATACCAAATTGTAAGGTGTTAGCGCAAAACGGTGAGTACCGATTCATGAGGAACACTTCAAATGAGCCCTTCAGGGAAGCGATCATCTCCGAAATGATCCTCCGCCGTGTTGCTCTTTCCACTCGATGTTTATGTGTACGTCGACGTGCAAACTTATTAAGTAAAGACATAAATGCATTCATTAGTTATTTATATGGCGCCGGATTACCGTCTGGTTACATCACACTTTCCACAAAGATCAGGTCTGGACCACACTCGTTGAGATGATCGACAGAATCCCGACACTATGATGCAAGCTGTCATCGCTTCCGAAAAAAGAAAAAACAAAACACGTGAACGCATGAAACCTGGCCGGACCCGAGGAGCGGCGAATTCAGGACGCACGAATTTACGGCGTGAAAAACGACGTCACCCGAAAATACAACTCGCGTCCGATTCGCATGAACGCGACAAGGAAGGGCGTGCTGTGATTTGCTCCCTGCTCTCCACACAGTCATTACCATCTTCAAGGGCAAGGTGGAGGAGGTGGAGCTGCCCGTGGAGAAGGTGGACATCATCATTTCCGAGTGGATGGGCTACTGCCTCTTCTACGAGTCCATGCTCAACACCGTCATCTTCGCCAGGGACAAGTGGCTGGTATGCCTCTGGAGGACGCATGGGCGTATGTGTGTATGTGTTTGTGTGTGTGTGTGTGTGTGTGTGTGTGTGTGTGTGTGTGTGTGTGTGTGAGCTTTCCACAGATAAACACCACTGGCAGTGATGAAGTAGAGGATCTGCTGCGCCCTCCTGTGGCTCAGACCCAGAGGTCTCCCACTCCTGGGCTGGTTTGCTGCCTCAGGATCTGCCCGCGGCTTCCCGACACACCTCGTGTTGTGATAAGGAAATGGATGGCCTTTATATGTGTGTGTGTGTGTGTGTGTGTGTGTGTGTGTGTGTGTGTGTGTTCTGATTCTAACACTCCTCCTGCATTTAGAAATCCGGAGGCCTGATGTTCCCTGACAGGGCAGCTCTTTACGTGGTGGCCATCGAGGACAGGCAGTACAAGGACTTCAAGATTCACTGTGAGTGATTCTCCTCGCCTCCTGCCGCATCTCCCATGCGAAAAGTGTGTTTTTCCACGCTCCCAAAAGCAGCCGCGACGAAAAATACTAGAGAAGATAATCCTTTATTGATCCCTATAGGGGATTCTTTTGTCGCAGCAGCGCAACAATAACAATATCCATAAATATGAGTATCGATATAAATAAGAGAGACAATTAAAAGATAGTCAAAAGATATCTATAAATAAAAAAAAAATAAAAAAAGAATTGGCAGGAAGGTGAACTACAACTTGGAGAAAATAGACAACGGAGTAAAAATAAACGAATAAAAATAAATCAATCAATAAATTAAAAACAGCAGGGGTGAGAATGGACAACCAAAAACGACAACAACACGGGAAAGAAGAGAAGCAACAACAGCGACAAAGATAAAGAGGAGGCAATGGAGGGACACAGGGAGAAGAATAGACATGGAGTTAGGACACCACATGTGAGGTGTTGAGGTGGTGGAAGCACAAGCGTTGGGTTCCGCCACCCGTTCCTCACGGTCCAGGTTCAGTGCAACCGCCGGGCGGGCTTTCCTCGCTCGCCCGTCGAGCCTGTTGACCTCACCAAAAGCGCAAACATGGCGAGATGCCGAGCAAGAAGGGACGACTCGTGTTTGCATCACGTGCTGCGTTCGGGTCTTTCAGTCCGCAGGCTCAAAAATACTGGTGCCGGAGATCCACGAGCCCCTCCGTTCACCGTTGCATACACACACACACACAGACACAAACACACACACACACACACTCACACGCGCACAATCGCTAGCTCTTTAGGTAATGCTAGGCCGATTTTGAGCGACGCAAGAATCGCGTTTTCACATGAAAACGTTCATCTGGATATTTTCTGCGGTGTAATTACATCTGGAGGTAATGTAACCTCGCTTCGGGAGCCTCCGAGGTAATCGGTTGTTAAATCAGCCGCCCTTCATGGTGGGAAATACGCCGTTTATCGTCGCCGCGCCGTAACCCCTGATCATGGGATTGGGGTTCGCCGATCAGCCGAGTCACCGAGCGAGCCGTGGACGCTGGCATTTGAAAAAGCTTTCGTAAACATCTGCCCACGAAGCTCCCCCGGAAGCCCTCTGCTCCCACTTCTATGCGAAGGACTTCTGTCTCCTCCGAGCCTGATGTTTACTTTCTCCCCGTGACGTTGGCAAATTTCAGCTTCTCCCCGCTCAGGCGAAGCATCTGCCTGCCAGACAAAGCGAGGGGAGGCGGCGGCGGCGGCGGCGGCGGCGGCGGCGGCGGCGGCGGCGGCGACGTGCTTTTAATACTTTTCAGGGTAAATGCCGATAAAAGGCTGCCAAACGTGGCGACGGGAGCCGGTGTCTATTTTGAGAGGAGGAGGAGGCTCGCCTTTCCCCCCCTAGATAGGGGCCGTATTGACAGCCAGACAGCTTGAGCGCTGGCCCGTTCTTCCCGGCAGGGTTAAGCACTCCGCTTTATCTTCCCAGCTTCCTTTTGTCTTGTGCTGACAGCTCGGCGGGGCCTCGCGCTGCAGAGGCTCTGCGAGGAGGCCGGCTGTGGTTTGCTCTACCGGCGCTGCAGGTATTTGTCCTTCTGCTTTCGCAGGGTGGGAGAACGTCTACGGCTTCGACATGAGCTGCATTCGGAACGTGGCCATCAAGGAGCCTCTGGTGGACGTGGTGGATCCGAAGCAGGTGGTCACCAACGCCTGCCTCCTCAAGGTGAGCAGGCCCGGCAGTCACACGCGTGCAACACTTCTGGATTTCCTCGTTCGTTTTCAGTATTCTGTCGCCTGACTGGATGAGACATCTTCAGCCCAGACGTCCTCTTCTTTTCCTCTGGGCGTTTCCTCTCAGGGGAAATCCACCTTCTCCATATCACCCTATTGTCTGGATCCTCCTCTCTTCATATCCTCTCTCACTACTTCCATACATCTTCTCTCTGGTCTTCATCTAGACCTCCAATTCCAGCGTCCGGCTACCAATATATTCCCCCTCCCTCCTCTGTCCATGACCCAACCATCTCTGACCTTCTCTCCAAAACATCTACCATGTCATTCCTGATCCTCTCCTTCCCGGTCACTCCCAAAGAGAACCTCCACATCTTCATCTCTGCCACCTCCAGCTCTGCCTCCTGTCTTTTCTCCAAACCATCAATCATCGCTGCTCTCACCACTATCTCCTCCACCTTTCCTTTCCTTCTGGCTGATGTTCTTCTATCTCATAGAACCCCTGACTCTTTTCTCCATCCATTCCAACCTGCTTGAACTTGTTTCTTCACCTCTTCTCCTCACTCTCCGTTGCTCTGGACTGTCGACCCCTAAGTACTTGAAATCCTCCACCTTCTTGATCTCCACTCCCTGTAGCCTCAGTGTTCCAGCCGGTTTCCTCTCATTCACACACATATATTCCGTCTTGCTGGGACAAACCTTCATGTTTTCAGACCAGACCAGTCGAGGAGAGCTGGACGTGAAGTGAAGGCAGAGCGAGAATGTCATCAAACCACGTGTTTGGTAGTTGAAGGATCTGCTCTCATGGCGTGGCCCAGCGTGGAGGTTCTCTGGTGAGCCCGAAATTCCATTTCGCAGAAGATCCACGGCATAGGTTAGATCCAAAAACACCTCAAACCTCACCAGAAACCACCGTCAGCCTGTTCATCACACTGATGCGAAAGCTGTTTCTCTATAAATAAGAAAAGATGGAATGGTAACTTGCCACAGCTCAACAAACGGCTATTTGTATGACTTTATTTCTGTTTTCCATTCAAGCGTGCCGTTAAACGGAAATGTATCTTCTGCCCTCAGTCATGGCTCCCGAGAAGAATCAAAATCCAACGAGGTTTCGGTCCGACTTTGCGATATCGCCGATTATTGCCTCGTCCAGTCTGCAGCCTGGTCTGGTTTGCATGCAAAGCGGTTTCCTCCGGGAGGCTCAGAGCTTCCACCGGGGCCATAGAAGTGTCATTTACCCGTCATGTCCGTCCTCCTTCCTTCTCATTTCTCAACCCGGCCCTCTTAACCCCCCCCCTCCCCCCCCCCCCCCCCCCCCCCCCCCCCCGCGGCCCCCCCCCCCCCCGCC